>VMDO01020016.1:0-38453 GCA_007922755.1 Pedetes capensis
CTGCTGGCCACTGTGTAGCTCCTCTGAAGCCTAATCCTTAATTTCAGTGTACGCCTAGTTTCATTCTTTATCTCTCAAACTAAATTATCTCTGTTTCTATTTATTCAATTTGTGTTTTAAACCCCTAATCGAGGCTTCTTATTGCTCCGGAACAGAAGGTGTGTGTTATCTGTCCGCCATCTTGACTCTCTCCCCTCCTTTCCTCTTTCACTATCACTTCTGTATATTAGGACTTGTTGCGTCATGTTGCATCATGTGGCGTCAAGTCAATCCCAACTCATAGCGACCCATACAACAGAAAGAAATATTGCCTGATACTGTGCCATGCCTGGCACTATGTCAGGGCTTCTCTGATATTCATAGAGTTACCAATGGCTGATTGTTTCAGGATTATTCTGGGAGTGGGCTGCCAGGCCCTTCTCCCATTTTTGTGGTGTTGGTTATTGAACTCAGGGCCTCATAGAGTACAGACCACTCTACCAAATGAGCTAAACCCTAGCCCTATACTGGCAGTGAATTGTTTTGCAATTGTTATCATGTAGTTCTATTCATTTAGATTTTGTCTGTTAACTTAGGTTTAAGTTTTTACCTAATTTTTAAGAGTATTTTTAAAGAGTTTTAAAAAAGTTTTATTGATCATATTCTCCAAAAGTATCTAGTATAATACTCATGGAGCCTGCAGCTGTAGCCCTGTGGCATCCAATCCCGTCAGATCTCGGAAGCTAAGCAGGGTCGGGCCTGGTTAGTACCTGGATGGGAGACCGCCTGGAAACACCAGAAGCTGTAGGCTTGGGAGAAGGACCTGGCAACCCCCTCCCAAAAATCAATCTGCCATAGAAAACCCTATGAACAGCAGAGAAGCACTGACAATAGTGTTTCCCCTGTTGTACAGAGGGTCGCTATGAGTCGGATACCAACTCGACGGCACCTAACAACAACAACAACATAATACTCATGAGTAACAAGTACATTGAGACTATTCTTTTAATTACATGAAAACCCTCTCAAAATAAAAATACTAATAAATTAAGGTATATACGTAGTTCTTTTCTCCTGATCTTGGAAGCTAAGCAGGGTCAGCCTGGCTAGTCCTTGGATGGGGGACTGCCCCAGAATCCCAGGTGCTGCAGGCTAGGGAGAACAACCTGACAATCCACTCCTGAAACAATCCATCATTTAAAACCATATGAATAGCAGAGAGGCACTGACAATATTGCTTGGCATGGCACAGTGTTGAAGAGTATTTTGTTCTGTTGTACATAGGATCTCTGTAAGTCAGACCCAACTTGACAGCACCTGACAACAACAACATACCTAGTTCTAAGTATAGTAATCCCCTTTATCCAAAGTTTCACCTTTTGCTGTTTCATTTGCCCATGGTGAACCGTGGTCCAAAAATATTAAATGGAAAATCTCAGAAAAAAATAATTTATAAGATATAAGTTGCACATTGTTCTGAGTAGCATGATGAAATCACATACCATCTACTCTGTTCTAAATAAGATGTGAGTCATCCCTTTGACTGGGGTATCCATGCCACACATGCAATCTGTTAGTTACTTAGTAGCTGCTTTGGTTATTAAACTGTCATGTTATGGAAGTGCTTATACAGAGAATTTAGCATTATCATCAGTTTCAGGCACCAGTGGGGATCTTAGAACTTATCCCATATTATTATAAATACAAAAATCAAGTTGAGGGAAGCACACAAGAGGGTAAGGGGGCACCTATATGAATAATGTACATCAAAATGCATATATATGTAAATGCCATAAGGAAAAGCATGTCAGAATGAATCACATTAAGGTGTACATTAAAAATGTCCCATAAAAAATCAAGTTGGACACTCCCAACATCATTTCCTAATGGGTAACTAGAATAGGCTATTTTTGGAGATCTTGAAAATAATAAAATTTTGGGGCTTGATTTTTAATGCCAAATAAAAAGGCTAAAAAACCAGACTTTATTTTCCCAATTACTATTAGTATTAGTACTAGTCCAGCTGTTTCAAAATACCACCCAGCTTGAGAGCATAAAAACTCTCAATACTTTAATTGAGACTGCAACCTAGACTGGAAGTCAGCAGGTGGTAGTTTTTATAGTTTGTACAGTAATAGTATTTGAGCAAGAACCTCAGGGAGAATAGAGACTAACATCTTGCTCCACCCAGTACCACAGTCACCACTGTGGTACCACTTGGAAACACTATCACCATTCAGAAATCTTTAATTGGATTGAGAGCTCCAACAAGTCTTCAGTTCAACTTGTCCATATTCAGTAAAGGAGAAGAGACAAAAAGCTAAATGTAAGCTCAGCCTTTGTTCATTGCAATTTATTGTCTCATGTAGCTAAATAGATATATAGCTATAGCTCATAAAGGCACTCAATTTGTTAAATTAATGAATGGGTTCAGAAATGTGCATCCATTCATATGACAGTAATAATGACATCTATCATTCATTGGATTGACAATATAGCATGCTGGGTAAAAATTGTTTCTCTAGATTTAGATAATCCAAATATGCATATCAGCTATTTGTCTCTGGGAGAGTTCTTAACTTTTCAGACCTACAGTTTCTTTACCTGTAATATAACCACCCTCTACTACATTTTTGAAAGGATTACAAGGAAGCATAAATGTACCATGCTTAGTATAGTATTAAACATATTGTTGTTGTTGTTGTTGTTAGGTGCCGTCGAGTCGGTATCCGACTCATAGCAACCCTCTGTACAACAGGGGAAACACTATTGTCAGTGCTTCTCTGCTGTTCATAGGGTTTTCAATGGCAGATTGATTTTTGGGAGGGGGTTGCCAGGTCCTTCTCCCAGCCTACAGCTTCTAGTGTTCCCAGGAGGTCTCCCATCCAGGTACTAAACAGGCCTGACCCTGCTTAGCTTCCGAGATCTGACGGGATTGGATGCCACAGGGCTACAGCTGCAGGATTTAAACATATTAAGTGCTCTAAAGTTTTATCTATTTTTGAGTGCTCTATGCCATGCAAAATACCAGTTTCTCAACCTTAGCAGTATTTCTCCTTATCAATTTCTATTTTTCAGCTACTAATATAAGGAAGTATGTTCTGCTGACAGACTACTACTATAGAAATTAGCTGTATTATCTTGAACAAGCCACTTAAGAACTCTGAACTTCAACTTTCTCATTTATTTTTAAAAGGCGGAGGTGTGCTGAGGGTATGTCTCAGGGGTACAACACCTGCCTTGTATGCATGAGGCCCTCGTTCAATCCCCAGCACCGAAGGAAAAAAAACCAATAATTTGGTACATGCTTATAACACCAGCACTCAGAAGGCTGAAGTAAGAGGATCAACTGAAGTTGAAGCTACATAGAGAGTTCCAGGCCAGCCTGGGCTACATAGTGAGACCTTGTATCAAGAAAAAAAAAAAAAAAGAGTGGAGGACTTTGGACTAGATCAGTAGTTCTCTTTCATGGATACTCGATAGAATCACTTTTGGAGCTTTTAGAACATACCACCTTCAAGGGTCCAAGTGATTCTATTGTGTAACTAAGGTTAAAATAAAGTGAACTGGTAATTTTAAGATGCCTTCCATCCCTGAAATAACTTTTTGATTTAATAATCCTATCATTTAAAAAATTCTTATGTCAATGCTAGATGCTTATTTTATGTCATATATAAAAATATACTCTTGATTTCACTCTTGGTCAATATCATTTTGTCAGATATTTGATGTTCAGATAAAAAAGAATTTGAATAACTCTCAACTAGCTCAGTTGGTAGAACACTGCTCTGCACTCTCTGAGGACTGGGGTTCAATCCCCAGCACCACAAAAATGAGAGAAGGACATGACAAACCACTCCTGAAGCAATCCAGAAGCAATCAGTCAATGAAAACCCTATGAAACAGTCAGCCAGTGAAAACCCTATGAGGGTGACTATGAGTTAGACCCAACTCAACAGCACCTAACAACAACAACATTTTTATAAATTATTACTATCATGTAAAAAAGATTGCATGTAATAAATTCCTTTAAAATCTGTATGCCTAAAGATATGTGAAAGGCAAAAAATAAGTGCTAATTAAATCAAATATAGGGGTATTTTCATGTATTCCTTCAGTATTTCAAATAATGTTGAGTGCCTGCTATCTAGCAGCAGCTGTTCTAGCTACTGGGGATGCATCAACACATGACCAACACAGTTCAAGCCTGCACGGAAAGATAAACATTGGGTCAATATTGCAAAGGTGATAAGGATCACAAAGGAATACAGAGAATTACAAGAGCATGTAAAAGGAGACTTAACCTACTCTGCTCAGGAAAGTCCTATAAGGACTTTTAGGATGAAACCCGATAAATGAATTGGAATTAAGTGTGTGTGTTCGGCTAGGTTGAACTGCTTATTGGAAGGGCATGAGACAGAAAGAGCTTAGAATTATCAGCAAAAGAAAGAACACCAAGAAGGTAGGAACCAGTAAGTGAAGGGGAAAATAGCACAAGCAAGGACTGTGTAAAACCAAGAGAGTTCAGAATTTATCCTAACACCACTGGGAAGTCATTGAATATTTTAAGGAGGGTGCTGATAGCTGGGTGTGGTGGCTCACGCCTGTAATCCCAGCGGCTGGGGAGGCGGAGGCAGGAGGATCGCAAGTTCAAGACCAGAGACAGTCAGTGTAACTTAGCGTGACCCTGTCTCAGAAAATAATAAAATCTACAAAATAGGCTGGGGGTGCAGCTCAGTGGTCCAGGCCCTGGGTTCAACCCCTAGTACCAAAAAAAAAAAAAAAAAAAAAAAAAAAGGAGGGTGCTGAAATGGTATGACTTACCCTCTTAAAAGTCCCCATAGTACTTGAAGGGCAGAGATGCCTGAGAAGGTACATAGAACACGTTTTTTGCAATAGTTAGAGGAAATATCATGAACTAAAGTGATGGGAGCAGAGATGGAGAAAGGTCAGTAGATTCAAGACACCCATCTAAGGAAACTCAGAAGAACTTGGTGTCTGATAGACTGTGAGAGGTAGAGTAGCTTAATGAATCAAAGTTTCAGACTTGAGTAACTGGGGACAAGGGGTGGCCATGTCATTTACTGACAAGGAACCCTGAAGGAAGAGCAAGTCAGTGAAAAGATGATGAGTTCAATCTGGGATACACTTGAGTGTGACACACCTCTGAGTCAACCAAGTGCACAAGACTATCCAGGAAGCAAACTGCAGATTTGCACTTGTGTCATTCTCATAGTGATTGAACTTTATAGTTTACAGGGCTGTGATCACAAAGCCCAAGGTCTGTTGAGCCTGTACCACACGTAAGTAAGTCCACAGTCTAAGGGGTTCTTGGGTCATGATCTGTTTTTAAAATGTACTTTGTAGCTGAAAAAAGTGCCGCATCTAACAGTTAAGCTTTCTGTTTGAAAGTTCCCTTGATACCATAAATAATTACCTATTAATTTAATGAAGGTTGAGATTCATTGCCTCCTTCCTTTTTCTTTCTTCTTTCAGTTTTCCCCTCCACATTTCTCTCCCTCTCTTCATTCCTCTTATCCTCCCCTTCTCCTTGCCTTTTTTCCCCATCTTTCCTGCATTTCCAAAATAGTTTATCCTCAAAGCTTTTATGGAAGACAGAGTATACATATATAATCTATACATCACATACAACCCTGTTAAGTTTATCTTTTTTGCAAAGCACTTCAACTGAACCACATATTAGAAATGAAAGAGTTCTCATAGACTCTCTTATCCAATTCACCCATTTTACAGATAAAGAAAGAGAAAATTCTATTCCACTGCTGTACTTGAGAAATATCTTAAGGTTTATTTGGCCATGATGTTTGATTTCATGCAATAATAGCAGATCTCTTTTGTATTATTTGATTAAGTTCACTGAGTAACTGTAAGCATCAGTTTTATCACTGTAGAGTTCCACTGGAACATGTGGCAATTAAGCCCTCAAAATATAGCAAGCATGAATTGAGATGTACTGTTAAGTATAAAATACATAATGGATTTTGAAGACAGTATTAAAAAGTGTAAGATATCACATTAGTGACTTTTATATTGATTACATGATGACATAATATTTTGGATATAGTGGGTTGATAAAATATATTATTAAAATTAATTTGCCCATTTCTTTTTACTTTTTAACATGGTCACTAGAAAATTTTATATTAAATATGTGACTCACAATTTGACTCATTTTATAGTTCTATTGAACAGAGATTATCCAGAATAATAATATCTATTTCATAAGGTTTTTGTTATTTAACAACATTTCAGTCCTTTGTAAATTCCTAACTTCATCCAATATTAAAAGGTAAAGAAATTCATTCACCTATAAAAAAATGGATCACTTATCCTAGAAAAAGCTGAGAATGTACTGGTCATAGATCAATAGTCCCCCGAAATTTAATGATTTTTCCAGGGTCATATAGCTTATTAGTACAGAAATGATACCAGGGCCCAGGACTATCTATTTGCTCCTTGACCTTTTATCATAGTAGAGTTCCATGAAAAAAATTGTGAAATGATTTTTAATGGCTGCAAAACTGATTTCAGCTGAATTCCTAATAATATTGAATACCTAATAATAGGTGCCAGGCATTTTGCTAAGCAGTAGTGTTTGGAGGGCTTAAGTTTTATCACTTTAAAGTCCGGAGAACTTTTCCTTGAGTTCTAAGTAAAAAACAAAATTACTTTCATCACACTTTTCTTATATTCATAATTTAAGCACAACCATATACAAATAGGGGCTGGAGTTTAGCATAGTTGGTAGAGTGTCGTACTGCACTCTCTGAACCCCTGGGTTTGATCCCAAGCACCGCAAAAAGAAAAAAGCAGGAGGCATTATATTACCTGACTTCAAAATATACTACAAAGCTTTAGTAATGAAAACAGCATGGTATTGATAGAAAAACAGATACATAGACCAATGGAACACAATAGAGAAACTAAAAGGAAACCCAGGCATTAATAGCCAATTGATTTTTGACAAAAATACTAACAGCATGCAGTGAAAAAAGTAAAGTCTTTTCAATAAATGGTACTGGAAAAATTGGATATTCACATGCAGAAGAATTAAACTGGATTCCTACCTCTCACCAGTTAAAAAGATAAACTCAAAATAAATTAGACTTAAATGTAAGACCTGAAACTATGAAACTATGAAAAGAAAAGGGAGAAACACTTCAGGACATGAGAATGGACAAGAACATTTTTTGGACAAGATCCATAAAACAGGAAACTAAAGCAAAAGTAAACAAATGGGATTACATCAAACTAAAATGCTTCTCTACAACAAAGGAAACAACTATTAGAATGAAGGGACAACCTGTAGAAGAGAAAATATTTGCAAACTATACATCTGACAAGGAATTAACATATTGACTATAAGGATCTCAAAAAATTCGGTAGCAAAAAACCAAATAACTCAATTTTTAAATGGGCAATAGAACGGAATAGACATTTCTCAAAAGAAGACATACAAATGGACAACAGGTATATGAAATAATGCTCAATATCACTAATTGATATTGCAAATCAAAACCACAATGAGATCTCACTTCCCTCCAATAAGAATGGCTATTATCAGCTGGGATGGTGGCACATACCTGTAATCCCAGTAACTCAGGAGGCAGAGGGAGAAGGATCTTGAGTTTGAGGCCAGAGCAGTCTGTGTAACTCAGCAAGACCCTGACTGAAAAAAAAAAGAAAGAAAGAAAGAAAAAACTTAAAATGGGCTCTGGTGCAACCCAGTGGTAGGGCATTTGCAAAATATGTCTGAGACCCTGGCTTCAACACTCAAGAATGACAAAAAAAATAAATAAATAAAATAAAAAGAAAAAGAAAAAATAAAAAGAAAAAAGAAAAAAGAAAAAAGAAAGACAAAAGAACAATAGGAACAACTGCCAGCAAGGACATGGAGAAAAGGATATTCTTGCATGCTATTAGTATAAATGTAAATAGGTACAGCCATTGGAGAAAATAGTATGGAGGTTCCTCAAAAAATTAAAAATAGAACTACCATACAATCTCAGAAATATCACTTCTGGGTATATATACAAATGAAAGGAAATCATCTGTATCCCCATGTTCATTGCAGCACTATTCACAATACCAAAAGGTGGAAACAACTTACTGTCCATCAGCTGATGAATGAATAAAGAAAATGTGGCACATATATACAATGCAATACTACTCAACCACAAAAGAGGATGAAATCATATCATTACCAATAAAATGGATAGAACTGGTAGATAATATGTTAAATGAAATAAATCAGGCACAGAAAGACAAATACTGCATAATCTCAAGCTTGACCTATACCTCACAACCCTTACAAAAGTTAATTCAAAATAGATTGCAGGTCTAAATGTAAAACCTCAAATTATTACACTTATAGAAGGAAATGTGGGAGTCAATCTTTGTGGTTCTGGTTTAGGTAAAGATTTCTTAGCTTCAACATCAAAACACAACCCATAAAGAAAAATATAGTTAAATTCGACTTCATCCAAATTAGATAAGTCTGTTCTTTGAATGATATTGTTAAGGATAAAAAAGCAAGCCATGGTCTAGGAGAAAAGATTTGCAGATTACAGAGGACATAGAACTTTTGTTGAAAATATATAATGAACATTCAATAATAATAAAATAACTCAATATAAAATAGGCAAAAGATTTGAACAGGCACATCATCACAGAAGACATATAGATGGCAAATAAGCACATGAAAAAGAAATGTTTGACATTACAGGTCAGACTAATGCAAACTAAACCACAATAATACAAATACACATTTATTAGAATTACTAAAGTAAAGAATAATACAAAATGCTGGTAAGAATGCTGTGAACTTGAACTCTCATATATTACTGGTAAGAATATCAAATGTTATAACCACTTTGGAAAAGATTTTCTTACAAAGTTAAACTACAGTTAGTATAAAACCTAGCAATCATACAATTCATCATTTACCCAAGTGAAATGAAACATATTTGCATGAGAACATTTTTGTAAATGTTTACAGAGGTTTTGTTTGTAATCACCTAAAACTGGAAGTAATCCAAATGTCATTTAACTAGGGAATATATTAAAAAGCTATATTATATATTATATAACTAGGGAATATATAAAAAGCTATATTCAAACAATGGAATATTACCACTCAGCAATAAAGATTAATCTACTGATACACACAATAACATGTTAATTTTGAATCTTCCTAAGTGTCAGAAATCAGACTCAAAACACTTTACAGATGAATTATGCCATTTATGTGACATTCTGGAGAAGGAAAAACTATAGGAGCAGAAAACCAGTTGTTGCTAGAAACTATAGGTAAAGCATAGAAAATTTACTAGGATATAAGATCTGTTGTATATCTTGATTGAAGTGGCTATAAAATCAGATGCGTTTGTTAAAACTCACAGGACTGAACACTAAAAGTGTGAATTTTACTGTAAGTAAATTGTACTTTAATTTTCTAAAGAATATAATTAACAATTATCTATACAAAATGGGAAATAAGGTGGAAAATACAAGAACAGAAGTGAAACTTGTTTGAATATACTTTGTTTTATTTACTAACTTTGGAACTTGCCTTGGAACCATGTAAATATTTTACATATGTATAAAACAGAATTTTAAATTTTATAAAGCACTACTTAAAAATCCATCAAAGCAAACTATCTGAAATTACATTAAGGAATAGTAATTAACTGCAAATACTTAGCTATCCCCTAGAGGCGAAAAGAAATTATATTGTTGATGGAAGTGTCCTTATTATTCTAATTTAAAATCTTATAGTCATAAATTGAATGAAAAGTAATATGACTTTACAATGAATTTTATCTTTAAAAAGTCATTTCCTAGCTTTTTGCTCTAAAAATAATAAAAAGAATAACCACTCCATTAGCAATGGACTACCTCTCAACTTCAGCTCCAAGACTGTTGTCTCTAATACGATCTTCCAACTAAAGGATGCAGAGCTTCTTAGAAAATTACTGATTTCAAGTCTTAGGCAGAGAATACACAGGATGAATCTAGAATAGCTTTTCACATCTGACTATCAAAGACTAGTGGGTCATGTCAAAAGGTCTCAAGAGTCAACTTAAAGAAGTTCCCACTGCCAAAGATGGAACAATTTGAGCATTAAAAAGTATAATTGCACTGGTTTGAAACACATCAATTATATTTAAATCCATGAATTTATAATGATAGAAAAAATTTCATTGTCAATCTTGGAAGATGCTAGGAAAATATATGATTATTTTTAAACTGGTAAACAAAATCCAGCATTTATTAAGATTTTCAAATACAAAGTAAACACTGGGATAATCAACTAGTTGGTGAAGGCAAGATTCTCTTTTTAGAGGTATGCCAACTAACAACTGCCGAAGAAATAATAGAATTAGAATAGTACCATTTTTGTAAGCCTTAATAAATGATAATTCTAGACATTGATCAATGACTGTTGATCTCCTAAAAAGAAAGACAACTAAAAAGAAAAACAAAACAAAATAAAAAAACCTAAGACTCCAGAGCAAACAAAGCAATGCCTCCTGAAATGTGGTCCGCTAATCACATACCTCGTCACAGTTACTTGCAAGGTCTATTACAAAATACAAGTTTCCTGTAAATCTAGAACCTCTGAGGATGTAACTTTGGGATCTAAGTGGGAATTTCAATTGCATACTGAATTTTTTAGAACTATTGTTTTGTAGTTAAAGCCCTGGGAAATAAAGGTCTTTCTGTATGGCTTTTATAACTGTGTCCTTAGAGATGAACCAGACGTCATAAGAGCCTCTAAAACTATTTTTCCTGGGAGGTTTATTAATGACTTGTTTTTTGAATATTCCATATATAAGGAAGTTACAATATTAGCTTACATTTCTTCTTTTGACCTAGCCATATTTAAGTAATCCTGTAGGTGGTATCATAACACACTTACAATGCAAGTGTTTATTATTATCCTTATTTTACAGGTAAGGAAACCAAGGCACACAGCTCTTGAAACTTGCACCAAGTTACACAGTGAATTACAGAAATCTCAGATTTAGAAGTTAGGATTTCACATTTTCAGACTAGACTTTTCTTCTCCAGAAGTGTGAATTAATTTCCTACCTACTTCAAAGAGGCTATGTTGTGGAATTTTTTCTTGCTGCTCTTGCATTATTTCATTTATCAATGGAGATTAGGTTAACTTTTATAATGAAATCCTCTTATCAGAAATTATAATTTTAGAATCAAAAACATCTTGACATGAAGAATCAAGAAAAGGGAGATACTACACATTTCAGAAACTTTTATCATTCTAAGAAAGCTTAGCACTCTAATAAAAGTCTAGAAAATACTATACTGGCTTCAGAGACCTGCATTCAAGTATTGGTTCCCAGCAAGAACACACTTTTCTTGGAGATTTCTTTCTGGTTCTTGCTATAACATGTACCTCTCCTTGTATTTCATAAAGGACATAATATTTTAGTTACTGTGCGTAGGGAATTTATTAGAGATTTTATTTTCTTCAAGAAAACAAAATCTATCAATGAAAGAATTCTTGAATTAAATAAATGAAAGAAATGTTTAAAAGTCTTGTGAGTTTTGTGATAGGAATGTTTAAGCCTAGATAAAATTTATTTAAATACAGAGGGTGCCAAAAATGTATATAAATTTTAAGAAACAACAAAAAACTGTACTAAAATTGTAATGCTCAATGTATACTGAAAATAAAAGATGAATACTAGTCACCTTTGACTTTTGCATTTGCAAAAAGTGGTTACCATAGCAGAATAACCAGGCCTTGTTGCTGCACACAACCTCCTGGATCTTCCCTTGTGCACATCACATACAGTATCATGAGTCTCAAACTTATCATAAATGCACACAATTCTGAGGCATGTTGGAGTTTCTATTGCCTACTCAGGTCTCTATTATCATACTTCCACAACATTCTCAATTTTCAAATACCATTTTGAAATGGTCTTGCACTCCTTTAATAACTGTGCTTCTACCATTCTCTTTGGCTGTCCTGACTGTGTTATGGTGACACTAGCATTCATTTGACTAACGCCATCTTGTGAGCAAACATCAAACTACACATTGCTACTATAATTCAATTCAACTTTGGAAAGAAATGCATAGATAACATCTCTTAAAATGTGTATACATTTTGGCACCCCTCTATGGATATACTTTTTTTTTGGAAACCCTAGTAGTTGAACCAAACACTTTAATTTAAAATATGCACCTTGCAGAGTAAGACCCAGTTACTGATATGCATCCACAGAGGACTCAGTCTAGTTATGTTGTGTCTTCATTAACTTGAATCTAAGTAAAATCACAACTGGTTTACATATCAGTGCTATTGGTACATGAATAATTTCTGGTTCTTCCAACAAAATAGTCTCTCAAGTTTTAAAAGCTCAACTCCCTTCACACCCTTTCATCTCCTCCCTCTTCCTCTGCTCCCTATATATGTTGTGCCTGCAAAAGCCATCCTGTGACACTTTTTTCAGGAAGCCTCAACCACACAGGCTCAAGCAAAGTAGGAGTCACACCTATCATAATAACATTAAACCAACTATAATTATAGCTTTGGTCATCCAAAATTTAATCTTTCACAACCAACTTCTACTATAAAATCATTAAGAACTTAAATATGTATCCATGTTTTGTTTTGTTTGGTTTAGTTTGGTTTGGCTTGGTTTAGGTTTTCTAGGTCAAGCCAACAACTACTACTGCATAGCAATATTTTTGTTTGTTTGATTTTTGGTTTTTGGTTTTTTAAACCAAACAGAACTTATAGGCAAACACAGGAGAACAAGCAAGCTCACTTGTTTGCTTGCACTGTAGCAATGTAAGTACAGTTTTCATGGCTAGTTGCTTCACAAAGAAAAAGAACTTAAATCCCCTCAAAGCATAATTACATTATGGCTATGAACGGATTCTGATTAGCAGCTTGTTAAAACTTTGTTATTGTTAACAACTGGGACTGGGGTACATTATACATTATAATAAGGGCATTCTATAAAGAAAAAGATCATCTGAATCTGTAAATAGTTATCACTAACATCATCTACTTTAGCTACGTCTCCACCTGAGTGAGTGGAGGTGGAGACATTTCTTCATGTTTTAAAAACATCAAAATGCAAATTTTTGACAATAAATGCCTAATCACTATTTGCAATTCCTCTGACACTAAACATTTCCTAACTACTTAACTGCCTCAGCTATGTACTGTGATTTAATTCATAGAGTCAACTATATTTAATTTTACTACTTCAATAATGTAGACCAAAACATTTAAAGCATGTTCTCAGTTTTGGGGAAATTAGGTGAACAATGGCACCCATGTGGCAGTTCTAAAAGAAGCTAAGATAATTTTGATAAACTTTATAACTGTCAGACATGTAACAATATAGCAGGCATGGGCAGCATATAAAGCATCTTACATTGGTATCATTAACAAGCCACACTGACCACTAGATTATGAGACAGAATCAACAACAATTAAGTCTTCAAATCCAGTTGTCAGAAAAACAGAGGTGAAGCTAGGGTGAGGTGTGTGAAGCACCTGGGTGGAAAACTCAAAAGCACATATCTTTGGGATCCTAAGAGTGAGTGCATCTTTAAATTTTGCACCCTAGAAATTAACTCACCTCATCCTAAGTCCCTTCCCTACATAAGAAGCCCAAAGTAATGTTGGCTGCAGGAACCAGGGGTACCTGATCTCCACATTCCACAGCTGCAGCTAAGCTTCATAACCAATAGTACCTCAAGTAGAAAAGATTTACTCCTTTCTAGCCCAGAACTTGAATACTTTGCCTTTTCCCTTATGGGATCAAGAAAAGCTTAGTGTGTTTTGCTAGTGGAACAAAGTTCCTTCATCCTCCCCCTAATGCCTATGTGATAAGGAACTGATCATCTGTCTCCCAGATCCTAGAGCCCTCTTGGCTAACACCAGGTCAATATCTCTGGTCCTGCCACTTTCTGACAGAATTACTCTGCCTTGGCTTTACCTCCATGATCCTAGGGTCCATCTCTACTCCAACCCCACACAATGCCCAGCACTGTCTAGTTCTGAGATTGCCCTTTGGCCTGCTAGTCCAGCCCAGGCTGGCCTGGAACTCACTATATATTTCAGGCTGGCCTTGAACTTCTGGCAATCCTTTTACCTCTACCTCCTGAGTGCTGGGATTACAGGCATGTATTGCCACTCCCTGCTCCACTCTGTTGTTGTTGTTGTTAGGTGCCATCAAGTCGTATCCGACTAACAGCGACCTTCATGGGGTTTTCAATGGCGGACTGTTTCGGGATTGCCTTGGGAATGGATTGCCAAGTCCTTCTCCCATTTTTGTGGTGCTGGGAATCGAACTCGGGACCTCAGAGACTTCAGCACAGCACTCTATCAACTGAACTAAATCTCAGCCCTGCTCCAGTCTAGTTCCTTAAAAAGAGTCTGTGGCTCAGTCTGTCTCCTTAAAAATGGCTCCTGGTTTGTCCTATCCCATCAGACTTAATAAAAACCATCCAATTATTGTGACAAACAAAAGTACCTCCACCTATTTTTTAAAGCATTAGCTAGGGCCATTCTACACCTGTCAAGAATCACTAGAAAAGAAGAAATATCTTCAGTGGGATAGTTCACAGCCTGAGGTCTTTCTGTTCTTTTGATTCATAAACCTTATCTGTGACATAATCATCTGGGATAACTTCTGGTTTACCTATTTAATACATACTAATATAGAGCTTGTTGTTGTTGTTGTTAGGTGCCGTCGAGTCGGTATCCGACTCATAGTGACCCTCAAAGGTTTTCAATGGCAGATTGTTTCAGGATTGCCTTGGGAGTGGATTCCCATTTTTGTGGTGCTGGGAATTGAACTCGGGACCTCAGAGACTGCAGCGCAGCGCTCTACCAACTGAGCTAAATCCCAGCTCATATAGAGCTTAGGATGTACCTAAAACTTGTAATGAACAGTATACAAATATTGACTCATTTAACCTTCATAAATAACCTTTGAGGTAGGCAATATTATTACCCTCATTTTACAGATTAGGAAACCAGGCTTTGAGAGATTAATAGTTTATCCAAATAAGTGCAGAAGCCAATATTCAAATTCATAAGTTTTGTTACAGAGTAAATGGTAAGCACTATGCTATGCAGCAAATAACCATATCCTATCCCCTAATATTTGACTCAGTGTATCTTAGAAAAGAACTAGGAAATCTGTATGTATCTGAATAAGACCTGCTGATGATTTTAAACAAAGAGAAGGGTATTCACCTATTGACTGATATTTAGAACCACAGCACTATACCACACGTTATTTGGGAAAGACACAAAGGAGATGTATGTGGCTGAAAATGAATCTGTGTTGGAATATACTTTGAAAGCATAGACAAATAGTAGTTGGGGACTATTCATTCAGAACCTTGTAATATAGACTAATAATAAACATCATTTTAATAAAATTATCAGTACTGAACTATTTACTGTCAAGCAGAATAAAACATTAAGAATGTAACATCAAAGGAAGACTATAGGTAGCATTAATAAACATAAAATTATCATACTAAGTAGGATACACAATAGCAATGGATCATAAACAAAAGGAAAAACAGCTTAACTAATTGGATAATGGGCAGCATATGAGCAATCCTGAACCATTTAGGCATGAAAAACAATATCAGGTAAGTGTGAGTTCAAGTAATACAGAAGTTACAGCAGCTGAAAGAGTAAAGAGAAGCAACTATATAAATGTGAAAACATATGTAAACAATGTGACACAATATTAATACGATTATCATTACTTTGTTCTGTATGTTCATATTGAATAAACAAAAGCATTAGAACCAAAGCCATAAGCAACAACTCACTTCCAAAAATGGATGAACAAGTGTAAATCAATCAGGAGTATTTCTGATTACTGAATATGGACTTACTGTATATGCTGAAATCTAATATGTACCCTTTCAACAATTTTATAGGGCTACAAAATCAGATGAGGAGCTAGAATCACATGCAGATTGGATTCTTAATCAAGATAATTCTCTTGCTCAAATCCAATATGCACATGATTCTAGTTCCACATCTGATTTTGTTGTTGTTGTTGTTGTTGTCAAATGCCATCAAGTCAGGTCTGACTCATAGTGACTGCATGTAAAACAGAACATATATAAAACATTCCCCAATCTCGTGCCAGGCACATGATCTTATTTATGTTTAAGCCATTGTTGCAGAGACTGTATTAATCCATGTAGGTGAGAGTTTTCCTTTTTTTCCTTGACCTGTCACTCTCCCAAACACGATGTCCTTCTCCAGGGATTGGTCCCTCCTGACTACATGTCCAAAATAGATAAGACAAAGTCTAGCCATCCTTGCATCCAAGGAGCACTCTGGTTGCACTTCTTCTAGGACAGATCTATTGGTTCTTTTGTGAGTCCATGGAATATTCAATATTTGTCTCCAGCACCATAATTCAAAAGCATCAATTCTTTTGTCTCACTTATTCAATATCCACCTTTCATAATCATATGATATGGCTGAAAATATCATGGCATGATTCAGGTGCACCTTCATCTTCAATGTGACATCTTTAATTTTCAACACTTAAAAGAAGTCTTTTGCAACAGCTTTTCCCAATGCAATGTGTCTTGACGGCAGCTTCCAATAACTGCAGATTATAGAAACAAGTAAAGCAAAATCTTGGACAATATCAATGTTTTCTCCACTTATCATGAAGTTGCTTACAAACCCAGTTGTAAAGATTTTTGTTTCCTTGATGTTCAGGTACAATCCATACTGAAGGCTATATTTTTTGATCTTCATCAGTAAATGTTTCAAGACTTCTTCACTTGAAGCAAACAGAGTTGTGTCATCTCCATAATGTAGGTTGTTAATGAGTCTTCCTCCAATCATGATGCCATGTTCTTCTTCATAAAGTCCAGCTTCTCAGATTTACTCAGCATAGAGATTAAAGAGGTATGGTGGAAGGATACAGCCCTGACATTCATCTTTCTCAACTTTAAGCCAGTGTTTCCTTGTTCTGCTTGAAAGACTGACTCCTGGTCCATGTACAGATTCCTCATGAATACAATTAAGTGCCCTGGGATTCCCAGTCTTTGCAGTGTTACCAATAATTTGTTATGATCCACATAACAAATAAAATGCCTTTGCATAGTGGGTAAAACATAGATAGACATCTTTCTGTTTTCTGCTAATGTCCATCTGACATTAACAATCATGTCCCTGATTCCACACCCTGTTCTGAATCTGGCTTAATTTTATAGCAGTCCCCTGTCTATGTACTGCTGCAGTCACTTTTGAATGATCTTTAGCAAAAATATGCTTGCATGTGATATTAATGATATCATTAGTTTCCACACTCAGTTGGATACCCTTTCTTGGGAATAAGCACAAATAATAGATCTCTTCCAGTTTACCAGGTAGATATTTTCCAAATTTCTTGGAATGAACAAGTTAGCACTTCCAATGCTGCATGTTTGTTGAAACATTTCTATTGGTATTCTGTCAATTCCTGGAGCCTTGTGTTTCACCAATTCCTTTAAGGCACCTTCCACTTCTTTCAGTGTCATTGGTTTCTGATCATATGCAACCTCTTAAAATGGTTGGTCATCCATCAATTCTTTTTGGTATAATGACTCTGTATTCCTTCTATCTTCTTTTGATGTTTTCTGTGTCATTTTATATTTCCCCTGTAGAATCCTTCACTATTACCACTTGAGGCTTGAATTTTTTCTTCAGTTCCTTAAGCTTGAGGAAAACAGAACATGTTCTTCCCTTTTGGTTTTCTGTCTCCAGCTCTTTGCATATGTCATTAAATTATTTGATTTTCGTCTTAAGCTGCCCTTTGAAATCTTCTATTTATTTCCTTAGCTTCATCATTTCTTACTTTTACTTAGCTGCTGGACATCCAAAGGCAAGTTTCAAGGTCTCTTTTGCCATGTAATTTGGTCTTTTCTATTTTTTCCTATCTTTTTAATAACCTTTTGCTTTCCTCATGAATGATGTCTTTGTTGTCATGCCAGAACTCATCTAGTCTTCTATCGTTCATGTCTAATGCATTAATCCTGTTCTTGAGGTGGTCTTTGAACTCAGGTGGGATATATTCAATGTCATACCTTGGCTCTTGTATACTTGTTCTAATTTTCTTCAGTTTCTGTTTGAACCTGCTCATGAGAAGTTGATGGTCTGATGTACAGTCAGCACCTGGTCTTGTTTTGATAGTGAGCTTTTCTATTGTCTCTTTCCACAAATTTGGTTCCTACATGCCCCTTCTGGTGAATTCCATGGGTATAGCTATGGTTTTTGTTGGTGAAAAAAATGTATTTGCAAGGAAAAGGTCATTGGTCTGACAAAACTCTACCATGCAATCTTCTGCATGGTTTCTGTCACCAAGGCCATATTTTCTGACTACTGGGCCTTCTTCATTTCCAACTTTTGCATTCCAGTCACAGCAATTATCAGTACATTCTGATTGCATGTTTGATCAATTTCAGATTGCAGGAGCTATTAAAAATCTTTCCTATCTTCATTTGTGGACTGAGTGGTGAGTGCGTAAATTTGAATAGTCATACTAACTGGCCTTCCTTATAGGCATGTGAATATCACCAACAGCATGGTACTTTAGGACACATCTTGGGATGTCTTTTTTGATGATGAATGAAACCCCATTTCTCTGTCATTCCCAGCATAGTAAACCAGATGATTATCTGATTCAAAATGCCAGTCCATTTTAGCTCACTTATGCCTAGAATGTCAATGTTTATGTATTTCATTTCCCTTTTGACGATTTCTAGTTTTCCTAGATTCATACTACATACATTCTATGTTCCAATTAGTAATGGATGCTTACAACTTTTCCTCCCCATTTTGAGTTGTGCCACATCAGAACTGGAGTTCCCTGAGGCTTTATTCCATTTCTGTCATTAAGGTAGACTCTACTTTGAGGAGGCAACTCTTCCCCAGTCATCTTTTGAGTGTCTTCCAATCTGGGGGTTCATTTTCCAGCACTATATCTGATAGTGTTTCTCTGTTACTCAGAGGGTTTTCAATGGCTAATTGTTTCAGGAGTGGGCTGCCAGGTCCTGCTCCCTAGTCTGTCTTAGTATGGAAGCTCAGGTGAAACCGATCTGTGATGGATCACCCTGCTAGTATCTGTAATACCAGTAGCATAGCTTTCAGCCTCACAGCAACATGCAAGACCCCACAGTACAGTTTGAAATCTGTTGAATGGGAGAAGGATGTGACAGCTTACTTGTAGGGATGAGGCAAAGAGAGGAAGGGATGAGATATGACTCTGAGTCTGCTTGGGTCGAAGCTATATAGCCCACCTTGAGTCCTAAGGCCTGCCTGGAACTCCATAATGGCTCACTGTGGCACCTCCAGCTTGAAGTCATGAGGTCAAGGGAAGGTGGCCCCCAAACAATGACTTGCTGTGGCATGCCCAGTTTAAGTCCATGAGGTCAAGGCAAGATGACTCCTGCCCATTGCAGTTGGGGCGTATCCCTCCTCGAGTTTCTTGCTCCCTTCTTAAATTTCTTGCTGAGTCATAAGGTGCTGATTGGCTAACCCAAAACATCATAGAAACGTCATGGATTCCAATTGGTCCATAAGGGTTTATAAGCACTATACACAGGCGCTCACTCTCACTCTCACTCTCTGGAGCAGGTGCACACCCATTCCATCAGATCATCATCAAGAGGAGAGGTCTTCAGAAGCAGCCACCAAGAGCAGCCTTTGGGAAGAGAAGAGCCAAGAAAGCCTTCGTGGAGAACACTTGAAGAGCCAGAGTAGCTGTGAGTGTAAATCTCTGAGTTGTCTCTCTACAGGCTTCTCAGAGTGGCTGTGAGCATAATTCTCCAGGCAGAGCTGAGCTATCCACGATCTCGGAGAGCACCCTTGTGAGCTGTAACACTTAAGAGCTGTAACAATAAAGTCACGAGCTGTTTCCAGAAGACCACGTGGAGTCATTCCTGACTCCACCACACTCACCCAATCCCGTGGGTCCCCACAGAGTGTGTGTGGAACTCCAAGTCTGGACTCACTCAAGAGGAGCCCCACACCTATTCCCAAAGCAATCTCAAAACAATCAGCCATTGAAAACCCTATGAACAGCAGAGAACCACTGACAGAGTACTGGTCATGGCACAGTGTCAGGTATTTCATTCTGTTGTACATAGGGTCACTATGAACTGGACCTGACTTGATGGCATGTAAAAACAACAATAACAACAAAATAACTGTTGAAAGGGTTCAGATTAGATTTAAGCATATATAGTACATTATATGGTTGTTGTGAGTTAAAAGTCAATTCAAATATTATGCAGAGTTCCTACTCTCCAAACCCTGCAAAAGAAGGTAGGGTAAAAAGAGGATTAACACACTGGGATACTCAATCTCTTCAGCTTTACAGATAAACCTCTATCTTTAAGCAAAAAATTATATCCCATTTATTGGGAGAAGTGCATTTCTCAGTTTTGGGAAATGGAGCCAATAGGTGAATTGAAAAAGAAAATGCCATATTTGAGGTTTTCATTAATATAATATTTGGCAGTAAGGTATTTTAAAAATGGTTACCTTGAGAGTAAGACTTCAAACTGAATGTACTTTTACAAAATTTTAACATATCATATAGCTACTTTAAGGGCCTAGTATTATAAACTAAGGCAAATAAAGTTCATTTTCATCAAATTCACCTCAGATTTTGCTTTTTACTATGCTCTTTTATATTCTGGAATAAGGTGACACTTCACTTTAGAACTTTCTTTTTGCTTTCAAATCAAGATTCACTCTACTACTCGGCATTTTCTGTTACTTTTGCCTCTAGTATGGTTTCAACCACACATATTAATTATAACTTTCAAGTAATTTAATAATTTCTACTTAATAATGTAAATTGGATATAGATAATTAAGAACATTCACATGCAAGCATTTTAGCCAGTCAATGGAGTTCATAGATACACATAATACAATTGTCTACAGTCATACATATTTCTTTTATGCTTTTTGAAACTGACAAAAATGAACATGTCCACTAATATAACCCAGAAGGACAGTTATTCTATGGCATATAAAAATGAGAAACAAAGGTTTGTAAACTTAAAATTATGCTTATAAATCAATGTTTCAGTAGTCAATTTTTAGGTAAACTATCTAGTTATCTAATAGTTAATCATTGACTCAATATTACCTCAAAGTTTTAAGTTACCTAAGATTTTGGAATTATTTTAAACTTACACAGTACAAACTATAATCACTATTGATACAAAAACTTCATCTGAATAATTACTCGTTTTAGTGAACACAAAGTTCCATTTTTCATAAACTTAAATATTATGGATCAATAATACTATTAATACTGGCTCATTTAACCAGTAAACCATTATCAGAAGTTTAGGAGATTTACATTACTTACTCTCTTCAGGAGAAAACAAATCTCAATGTTATGAAATAAAAAACATATGCCTACATTTTAATTGGGGCTGGGTTTAGTTCAGTTGGTACAGTGCTTGATATGCATCCTCTGAGGCCCTGGGTTCCATCCCTAGCACTGCAAAAATGGGAGAAGGAGCTGGCAGCCCACTCCCATGATAATCCCAAAATAATCAGCTATCAAAAAAACTATGAATAGCAGGGAAGCCCTGATATAGTACTGGGCATGGCACAGGGGAAGTATTTTGTTCTGTTGTACATAGCCTTGCTATGAGTTGAACCCAACTTGACAGCATCCAACAACACCGTACATATTTTAATTAACATTGATAAATCAGAGAAAAGATATATAATTGCCTTTTCTCTATTAAACCAAAATTATTAATCCAGCCTCATTTCTCCAAAGATTTACCTTAATTAAATAAACTTGGCTTTATGAAATGTTTCTGAACTAGTTGTTTTGTAAGAAAGAATTTCATCCCATAAAGTCTAGCACATTTAAAGTATTAAAAATTCCAGGCTTTTAAAAATTTGTGGATTTATACAAGTACTTATTTATCTCTATAAACCAGTCAGGAGAATATTTTCTGGTTTAAGAGACATTATCATAGAATTTAATACTCTCCAGAAGTAGGAAAACATTTTACATCACATAGTAACATATAAAACCTGGTCTAACGTAAAGGCACACAGATGCATAGACAACTTATTATTTCAGTTTAACAACCTCAATCTCAGGTTAAAAATAAACATAGAAATATAAAAGCTTACCAGCTCACATCTCAAGTGCTGTTCTCCTTTTTGTTGTTATTGTCAGGTGCTGTCCAGTTGGGTCCATCTACTCATAACTTACCTTCATAGGGTTTTCAATGGCTAATCATTTCAGGATTGCTTCAGGAGCGGATTGCCATGTCCTTCTCCCATTCTTGTGGTTCTAGGGATCAAACCTGGGTCCTCAGAAAGGTTCTCTTTCCTAGTGGGCATAAAATTGATTTGAACTCATAAAGGACAAACAAAAAGATTAACTAGATTCTCTGTTATATCTCTTCTAGATGAGACTAGATATTTGTCAGTCTAGACAAACATCTATTGATGTCCAAGAGACATCACCAAAAGGTTAGACCATAGAAAAATCTCCCAAATCATTGCTGAATCCAATGTGAAATAACTTACCAGGAATATACAAGTCAGGAAGAAAAATAAAATTTTTTAAAATTAATGTAAAAGAATAAAAATAAACTTAGCTCTATAACTATTTGTGATGTACTCTATAAGCCAATAAAAGAAATGCCTGGGCTTAACTCATGAAATACATTTCTTTAGCTTTTTAATTTGGCTCCATCATGAGTCCACTTGAGCATCTCCATGGAAACTTGTTATTTCCAATATTAGAGTATAATTTTCAAAAACCATGTATCCCGTGAAAATATAAAGTGAACATATGTCAAAGTTCTATTCAAGTCATTAATAAAGGAACCAATAAGATGTTAAAGCCTGCAGCCGTAGCCCTGTGGCATCAGATCCCGTCAGATCTTGGAAGCTAAGCAGGGTTGGGCCTGGTTAGTACTTGGATGGGAGACTGCCAGGGAACACCAGATACTGTAGGCTTGGGAGAAGGACCTGGCAACCCCCTCCCAAAAATCAATCTGCCATTGAAAACCCTATGAATAGCAGAGAAGCCCTGATAATAGTATTTCACCTGTTGTACACAGGGTCGCTATGAGTCAGATACTGACTCGACGGCACCTAACAACAACAACAACAACAACAAGATGTTAAAACCAATTCAAAGAGCATCTGAAAAGCTAAGCAGTGTATTAGTAAAGAAATGTTAAGATCACAGGATTAGATACACAACTGGTTAATGTTGTTTGGGGTTTTTTTGAGGCAGGGTCTACATAGCCCAGATTGGCTTTCAAACTCACTATCATCCTACCTCAGCTTCCCTAATGCTAGGATTAAACATCTAGCTTCTGATTAATGTCTTACAGAACAATAAATCATTACCTGTGAATGTACATGGTCTATCAAACAAATTATTTGCTTCTATACCAGAAAAATATCCATAAATTAATCTCTGCCTCTTCCTTCTTCCTCTACAGTTGCCTAGATTCAGTTGTAAAACAGCCCAGTCAATAGAAAGTAAAGGCCAGAAAAAACCTGAAAGAACACCTGGTAACCTCTTTTGTCTACTTTGAAATTTTAGAAATTTTTTTCACTGAATGAGATATTGTAAATATTGCGTATGACATACGAGTTTTGATCCAAACCTGTGGTGTATGTCCAAATTTAAATTTTTTATTACAATAAAAGATATACCACCATTAATTGCCCTCAAAGTGCTCTCCCTGGCTTCAAATGCACTTTTCCCATAGTTCTTGCCACTTTCTGGAGGAGATGTGAAAGTTCTCTTTCATGAGTGGCTTTAGTTGTGCTGTTGTGGCTAAGTGTCCTGAATCTACTCAAAACATTTACCTTTCATGGTCATTTTTGACTTTGGAGAAGAGCCAGAAGTTGAACAGTGCCAGATCTGGTAAATAAGGCAGATAAGGACACATCACAATGTTTATTTGACAGAAATTGCTGCAGGCTACTTGAAAACACACCTTCCCTCAACCGAAGCTCACCCCTGACTGACTGCACCAAACGAGTTGAAGCTAGTCATATACTGTTACTACCTGCCTTTCCCTTGGATGGCATTTGTCAGCATTTTTCACTGTATTATTTTTTTATCACACCACATATACTGAAAAATTATTCATTCATCTGAAATTCATGTTTAAATTCATACAAAATTATATTTTATCTGACAATCATAACCACCAGTTGACAAAAATTTTAACAAGACTGTATAACTCTGTTGGCCACTGTATATCTCAAATCTGTGCCTTAGCTTCTTACCTTTGACTAGACTTTTTGTTGTTGTTGTTAGGTGCTATAGAGTCAGATCTGACTCATAGAGATCCTATGTACAACAGAATAAAACATTACCTGATACTGTGCCATGCAGTCTTTTTATGTTTGAATCCACTGTTGCAGCCACTATGCAGCTTCTCATTTTGTGCTGTGCCGCATCAGCAAAAGGAGGTCCCCTCATTAAGATTTACTGTACTTTGAGGAGGCAACTTTTCCCCAGTGGTTTCTTCCCAGTGGTTTCTTGAATGCTTTCCAACTTGGGGCTGCGGGGGGCTCATTTTCCAGCACTATATTTGACAGTGCTTCATTCATAGAGTTTTCTATGGCAATTGTTTTGGGTGTGGGCTGCCAGGTCCTTCTTCCCAGTCTGTCTTAGTCTGGAAGCTCAGCTGAAACCTATTCACCATGGGCGGCCCTGCTGGTATCTGTAATACAGATGCATAGCTTCCAGCATCACAGCAACATGCGAGTCCCCATAGCATGACAAGCTGGCACGTGGGACTTGACCAGACTTCTTGTTAGGTGCCATCAAGTTGGTAGCCGATCCATAGCGATCCTCATAGGGTTTTCAATGGCTGACTGTTTCAGGATTGCCTTGGGAGTGGATTGCCAGGTCCTTCTCCCATTTTTGCGGTTCTGGGAATTGAACTTGGGACCTCAGAGACTGCAGCGCAGTGCTCTACCAACTGAGCTAAATCCCAGCCCCCTAACCAGACTGTTGTTGTTGTTGTTAGGTGCCATCGAGTCGGTATCCGACTCATAGCGACCCTCTGTACAACAGGGGAAACACTATTGTCAGTGCTTCTCTGCTGTTCATAGGGTTTTCAATGGCAGACTGATTTTTTTGGGAGGCGGTTGCCAGGTCCTTCTCCCAAGCCTACAGCTTCTGGTGTTCCCAGGCGGTCTCCCATCCAGGTACTAACCAGGCCCGACCCTGCTTAGCCTCCGAGATCTGATGGGATCGGATGCCACAGGGCTACAGCAGCAGGCCTAACCAGACTAGATAATAAATATTAAGTGGTATTTCTACAGCGCTGCCATTACTTACATTTACCACTTGGAGGCGCTTATAACGTTATAGTTCACCGGGATGTGAGGGAGTGAAAAGCGTTTTTACCTCCTATCCGCAAGGGGACGCCTCAGGAAAATCTCAGACTCTTGAATCAGTTTCTGAGGTTTCGCGCCCTAAGCAGTTTTTGCGCACGCGCATAACTTTTCTCGCGTCAGACCCGGATTACCCAGGCCATCGGATCAACGCTCCGGGGTTTTAGGACGCGCACCACTAAGAACGCGCATGCGCCGCGGCGTCTGGCCGAAGAGGCTTCTGGGTCTCCGTACCAGCCGTGCGTTTTGAGTGACTTGTTAGGCGTGGAGATGCCCAGCCGTGGGGCGCGCCCGGAAGACAGCACCTTGCTGATCTCCACCGACGACTCAACTGCACACAAAGAGGATCTTAGCAGCAAAGTGAGTGTGGGACGCAGCGAGAAGGCCCCCAACAGAGATGGCACATGGGCCGCCACGGGCTCCTTGAGGCCCGGCCCGGCGTGGCCTCAGCTTTTCCCTGCCGCTTTCCTCTTTATTTGTAGCACTAGACAGCTACAGTTAATGCTTCCCTTTCTTGAAATTGATTGCAATAAGAGAGGCCAGGCAGTTTGCCGCGAGATTAGACCCAGGTGACCTTGGGAGGTTTTGGCTGGAGTTTTTCCCTTTAACTCTTTTTAAACGGTACTTCCCCAAATATATTCCGCCGTACGTGTATTTCCTCTGGTTAGCCATGGCAGCAATCTGGGAGCCATTCTTGACGTCCATCACGAAGGCCTGAGTTCTCCCCCTGAATCTCATCACAAATATGCCGCCTTTTCTCACTGTGTGCACACATTCTTACTATCCCCGAGCAGCCACTGTCATCTACCATCGCAATCCGCTCAAAGGCTTCGTAACCAGTCTCTCCTTAACTGCCTGTTGTTACAGTGTTCTCATCGATTCTCCACTTTTAGCCTGAACAGTGATCCTAAAACATGCATCTGATTGTCACTCCTTTACCGAAAAGGGGAAGAGGGGAGCCAATATAACGTTCATCTTAACTGCCATAAACAGACAATACCTTTAAACATGTATGGGTAAGGGGAATGAGTATAGCCTTTCAGGTGTTAAATTTCCTAGACTCTACGTTGGTTCTGTCCCAAACCAAGCAGTGACATCTTGTGCAAGAGTTTTTAATCCCCCTGTATCATAATGTCCTTCTTTGATGTAAAATATATACTTGCCGTTCCTAAAATGAAAGAGAAACTATAAATGCACAAACTTCAGTCTTTAGGAGGTTGTACAAATTTGGCATTGGAATTCAACCTAATCTAATCCATTACTACACCTCTGTGAACTGTGAAGGCATAAAAGTGCGCACGGGAGGGTGTTTTTTCAACAAATACACATTCACCCTGATTACTACCACAAGAAGTCACTTGATACTGATGAGCAGCTAAAAATAAATTTAGTGTTCATTTAGTTTAAATTTCTTCTAATGATAAAAAATGAAGCCTAGTTCAATAGTGCCAGTATTGATATTTGAAAAAAAAAAAGTAGCCCACCTCTCATTCCGTTTGCTTTTTTTTTTAACCTAAAGCACAACTTTGAAAAATTAATTGAAAGACTGGTATTACTTTTGGTGTATATTGTCTTTTTACTAACAAGTATAATTGTGTTTAGTAACTGTGGGCCTTGGCATGACTGTTGGATTTTAACACCAACTCTCATCTGGACTCAATGGGTTGCCTTGGCAAGTGTAGTCACTTATTCCTCCTCTAACATTCCTCCACAGGTACCCCCACACAGACTGTTGTAGAAAAGACTCTGCATATGCACAGACTGCCCATTTAGACCATCAGTATATGATCTCTTTGATTTTAAAATAATCACTTAAAGGGTCCTCCTTGAAGGTGTTTGTTTGTTTGTTTATTGTGACACTGGGGAGTTGAATCAGGACCTCACACATGCCTTGCAAGCTCTCTACCACTGAACTCACCTCACCCCAGTTTTTACTTTTTATTTTGAGGCAGGGTGCATCTGTCTCCTGTATCTCTGAGATTACAAGCATGCATTGTGCTCAGGTTGGGTTTTTGTTTGGTTGGTTGGATAGTTGGTTGGTTTTGGTTTTTTGAAACAAGTCTCTGTAGCCCAGACTGGCCCCAGACTCACTGGGTAGTCCAGGCTTGCCTCAATCTCACAATCCTCTTGCCTTCACCACCCAGGTGCTGGAATTACCCATGTACACCACCATGCCCAGCATAAGGCATACCTTAAAAACCTGATTTAAGGTGTTTTTTTCTTTATTTCAATAGATTAAAGAACAAAAAATTGTGGTGGATGAACTTTCTAACCTGAAGAAGAATAGGGTGAGTTACTGAATTCCAAATAGTATGTGGGAGGCTTGGTTATTTATATTAACTATATACTAAAGTTATAAGAATTACATATATGTAAGAATTGTCATATAAAATTTACAAGATTCTTTATTGTTTTGATGTGTATATGGATAGATATCATAGTTGAAGATACCTTTTCCTTGTTATACACCATTTATATTCTCTTTGAAACAAGTGATACTAATTGTACTTTGGTATCTTGAAGCTATAATCTTTTTTTTTTTTTTTTGGTAGTAATGGGGGTTGAACCTAAGGCCTTGCGCTTGCATGCTTTACCAGTGCTAGACCACTGAGCTGCACCCCAGCCCATTTTTTTTTTTTTTGAGGGTCTTGCTAAATTACGCAGACTGCCTCTGGTCTTGAACTTGAGATCCTCCTGCCTCTGCCTCCCAAGTCACTGGGATTATAGGCGTGTGCCACTGCACCCGGCTCTAATGATATTATTTAATCTATGAATTTGGTAGTTTTCTTTTGAAATTAAAAGAAGTTTAAACATATTGAGAAGAGAAGAAACTATTCCTTTGAGTGAATATGAATAAATGTTGAGCAAAAATGGATAAATTGTTTTCCCCTCCCCCCCAAAATTTAGGTAAACTTTTAAATGCTTGAATGCTTATTTAATAGCATTTCCATCAATGTATTCATAAATAAGCAAGCTACTGCTTTGTGTGTAGTTTTACTATGAAAAACTACACTTTATAGTTTAGGAAAAAGTGATTTTGAGCTCTCAAAAGCATTTTGAAGATAATTTGATAATTGACAGTTTTGACATCTCTGATGTTATCTCTTGTGGCATATTAATAGAGTTTTTCTGGAGGGAAAATTGACAGAATGTATCAAAGCTTTGTCCCAGGAGTTCCATTAATAGTAATTGACACTTAGTAAACAATCTTGGGAATGCAGAAAAATTTACTTACAAAGATATTCATGACAACATCAACTTAGTAAAGAGTTGGTAGTACTTTAAATGTCTAAAATTTGAGGACTGAACAAATAAGCTGTAGTATGTTGTACTCATACAGTAATGTGAAAGAACTCTTATTGCTAAGTGTTCTGAACATACTATTCATAAATGTAAATTATAAATGTAGAGGTATGGTAGAGGCTTTTTTGTTGAAAGAGAAATGTTAGTATGGTATATGAAAAAAAAAGGAATTTCACCTTAATGCAAATAATAGCTATTTCTAGGTGGTAGGATAATGGATGACCTTTGCATGCTTGTCTCTGTTTCTCTATATTTCCTAAAGTATTGTTCATATACTCCTGAGGTTGACGAATAAGCAATAAGAGCATTCAGTATTTTGACATCTACTGCTTTTTTAGGTCAACTCTTGATATTAGCCTAAATTATGTTTTGCAGAAAGTATATAGGCAACAACAGAACAGCAACATATTCTTTCTTGCAGACCGAACAGAAATGCTTTCTGAAAGCAAAAGTAAGTTTTTTGTGTGTATGTTGTTTTTTTAGTATTAATATGGGATAGCATTGAAAATCTTTGTGGGCTTTCTGTGGAAATTCATTGTGGTGCCTCTGTTAAACTATATCTTAATGTTTAAATACATATCTAAAAGTTAGTTTAGTGATTTGCTTCAAATTAGCCTCAAGATGAGTCTACATTAAAACAAAAAATTAATGTTAAAAAACCTCTAAGATGTGTTAAGAAAGCAGTAATATTAACATGTGCTTAAAAGTTTGACTGAAATATGAAAAATCATTATACTATTTTCTACTTTTGTCACTGGATGAAATACTTTGAGCTTCTAAGGTCTTCTGGGATTTAAAGTTGGTGCATATAAAGTGCTTAGCCAAGTGCATGGGCCAAAATAAGCACTTAATGAGCAGACACTACTTATAGAAGATATTCTTTGTCAGTAACCCATTGTAAATTATTATTGGCACTAGCACAGTGCATGCATATATTTACATGGTTTAATCTTGGTAAATAGCCTATGTTGTCCTGTGAATTACTAAATGAAAGTCCACAAATTTTTATTTTACTTAGTATTTTTTCTGTCTCCCTCCCACAGACATCCTAGATGAACTAAAAAGAGAATACCAAGAAATAGAAAACTCAGAGAAGACCAAAATCAAGAAATAGTCACCCTGATATCAAATAACAATGTGTGGCATTTGCTGTTCTGTAAGCTTTTCTGTTGAACATTTCAGTAAATATTTAAAAGAAGATTTACTATATAATCTTAAACGACGGGGACCCAGTAGTGATAAGCAGTTGTTAAAATCCGATGTTAACTATCAGTGTTTATTTTCTGGTCATGTCCTTCACTTGAGAGGTGTTCTGACTCCCCAGCCTGTGGAAGATGAAAGAGGCAATGTGTTCCTATGGAATGGAGAAGTCTTTAGTGGGATAAAGGTTGAAACTGAAGAGAATGATACTCAAATTATGTTTAATAGTCTTTCCACTTGTAAGAATGAATCCGATATTTTATCACTTTTCTCAGAAGTCCAAGGTCCTTGGTCTTTTATATATTATCAAGCCTCTAGTCATTACTTGTGGTTTGGTAGAGACTTTTTTGGGCGCCGTAGCTTGCTCTGGCATTTTAGTAATTTGGGCAAGAGTTTCTGTCTCTCTTCAGTTGGCACCCAGACATCTGGGGTGGCAAATCAGTGGCAAGAAGTTCCAGCATCTGGAATTTTTAGAATTGATCTCAAATCTACTGCCATTTCCAGATGTATGATTTTTAAATTATATCCTTGGAAATATATTTCTAAGGAGAATGTTACTAAAGAATGTGTTAATAGCCTGACTCAAATTTCAGCGAGCTTACCAACATTTGTGTCAGTGGTAGTAAATGAGGCCAAACTGTATCTTAAAAATCCTGTTGTTCCTTTAAATATGATGTTGCCTAAAGCTCCATTGGAAACTCACTGCAGAACCAATTCCAGCATTCAGCCTACAAGAGAGACACTTCTAGACTTTCTTACAGATGCACACATGAAAAAAGTAGTTCAGGAGTTCATCGATGTCCTTAGTGTTGCAGTCAAGAGACGTGTCTTGTATTTAGCTAGGGATGAAAACTTGGCACCACATGAAGTTTTGAAAACTTGCAATAGGAAAGCAAATATTGCCATCCTGTTTTCTGGAGGCATTGATTCCATGGTGATTGCAACCCTTGCTGATCGTCATATTCCTGTAGATGAACCAATTGATCTTCTTAATGTGGCTTTTGTGACTAAAGAAAAGACAAAGCCAACTAGTTTTAATAAGAAAAAGAGTGCAGAGAAAAGTCATTTTGAAATACCTTCTGAAGAATTCCCTAAGAATGCTGCTGCTGCTGCTGCTAACAGTCCTGATGATAACGTACCAGACAGAATCACAGGAAGAGCAGGACTAAAGGAACTGCAAGCTGTGAACGCCTCTCGAATTTGGAATTTTGTTGAAATTAATGTTTCTCTGGAAGAACTGCAAAAACTAAGAGGAACTCAAATACGTCACTTAGTTCAGCCCTTGGATACAGTTCTGGATGATAGCATTGGCTGTGCAGTCTGGTTTGCTTCTAGAGGAAGTGGTTGGTTAGTGACCCAGAATGAAGTGAAATTCTATCAGAGCAATGCAAAGGTATGGTCCAGTATTTCTGCTCCTAAGAATTTCTGACACCTAATTTTGACACTTAAAGATTTTAGAATTTAAAGGTTGCAAAAATATAGGCAGAAGGATCACAAGGTCGAGACCAGAGGCAGCCTGTGTAACTTAGTGAGATCTTGTCTCAAAATGAGAATTAAAGAGGGGCAAAGGTCAGAGCTAGGGGTGCAGCTCAGTAGCGGAACACATGCCAGTACTTTGAGTTCAACCCCTCAGTAATGGCGTGAAGAAGAATACACACACACACACACATGCAGTTAAACTATAACACAGTATGTTGCTAGATGCTGTCAAGTCGAGTCCAGCTCATAGTGATCCTCATAGGGTTTTCAGTGGTTGATTGTTTCAGGATTGCTTTGGAAGTGGATTGCCACATCCTTCTCCCACTTTTTGCAGTGCTGGGGATTGAACCTGGGTCCTCAGAGAGTGCAAAACAGCACTCTACTTCAGCCCCAAAATACAGTACATATGACCTTATATGACTTCTTAGGAATTGGGCATATTTCACTATATTTTGACTTGATCTTATGTTTTTTTCTCTAAAAATGTTTAGGGTTATAATTTTAAACTTTTATTTCCTTTATTACATAGTAGGTCATAATTTAAAGGATTTATTTAAACTTTTGTAGGTAATTCTCACTGGAATTGGTGCAGATGAGCAACTTGCAGGTTATTCTCGTCATCGTATTCGCTTTCAGACACTTGGACTTGAAGGATTGAATAAGGAAATAGCAATGGAACTAGATCGAATTTCTTCTAGAAATCTTGGTCGTGATGACAGGGTTATTAGTGATCATGGAAAAGAAGCAAGGTAATTCTCATTAGTTGAGTAGTGTTTTAGTGAAAGCAGTACACTATAAAAGATTTTTTCAGTTCTGTTTTCTTTGGAGACTGCTTACATGAATAACAGGAATAGCAACAATATTTTGGCTTTCTTTTACAAACACAGAACAAAGTGGGAAGAGCCAGGGGAGCAGTTTTCCAGAATTCATTCTCTAAGGAATGTCTTTTCAGTAATGTTCCAAGGTGATACAGTGGTGTGATTGTATTTAAGACTATAATGAAAAAAGACTGTAAAAGTGAGGTGGTGTAATTCCAAAAGATATTTAAAAGTTTTTGTTTTGCTGTAAATGTTTCCTTTCCTCCCACTAAGAGTATAAGCCCTACCCCCAGCTTTCTCTTCCAATGTTATGGAACCTAGGCTTTGTTTCTATAGACTTTCTGCATGTAGAGATCCATATTTATTAGAATGGTAGTCCCAGTACTGGATTCCCTCTATTGTATGTTTTTTGAACACAATTTAGTCATATGTTGCCAGATACCTAAAACCTTGGCAGAGGTCAAGGCACTCTCACATATATATTCTTTTTTAGTCTCAGAGGTTTCTTTTCACCTGCAACATATTTCTGATGGTAGCAAACAAGTACATGGGTAAAATTTTTTAAACATTGAGGATAAAATATGTGACATGAAGAGTAGAACTCTGTTTAAGTAGTTAATTTATTAAGTAGTGTTTTATTAAAAGGGAACAAGCATCCAAGAACAAGGAATCCAAGTAATTCATAGGAATCAGAGCATCATAATACAGTTAACTCCCTTTTTCTCAAAGAATTCCTTGTTTCTTTACTTCAATCTTTTGCTCTTTCTACTGAATCATGGCTACCTTTACATAATTGTTCTTATATTGCCAGTCCTGATGGCATCTAAAATCTTGACTACTACTGTCATTCTGGGCTGGGGTTTGACTCAGTTAGTAGAGTGCTGCTCTATGGTCTCTGAGGCCCTAGGTTTGATCCCCAACATTGCAAAAATAGGAGAAGGACCTGGCAGCCTACTCCCAAAGCAATCCCAAAACAATCAACCTTTGAAAACCATATGAATAGCAGAGAAGCACTGACATAGTGCCAGGCATGGCACGGTGTCAGGGAGTGTTAGGTTTTGTTGTACATTAGGTTGTTATGAGTCAGACCCAACTTGACAGCACCTAAAAACAACAAAAACTGTCATTCTGTCATAATTTTTAAGATTGCATTATAAATAGATAACTAATAATACACTAAGGGCTGGGATTTAGCTCAGTTGGTAGAGTGCTGCGCTGCAGTCTCTGAGGTCCCAAGTTCAATTCCCAACACCGCAAAAATGGGAGAAGGACCTGGCAATCCACTTCCAAGGCAATCCCAAAACAGTCAGCCATTGAAAACCCTATGAGGGTCGCTATGAGTCGGATACCAATTCAATGGCACCTAACAACAACAACAACAATAATACACTACAAAGTCTCTAAACTGTTTTCCCTCTGAAGGATGTGAGAAAGTGGTGGTGAGGAAAAGAAAGAGGATTAAAGAAATTTAGTCCATTATTTCAGCTGGCTCAGAGAGAAGAAAATTTATGTTGTCTAATGAAAACAGTTAATTCTGAAGGCCCCGTATGAAAGTGTTGTGTTATATATGAAGAATATAGCAGCTAATACTGAATCATGATATGCCATTAAACCTAAATAATTTATTATGTATCTTGGCATACATAGTAATCTACCTGATTAGCATCTCTATATTTAATACTTTTATAATTAATCTACTTGATTAGAGTCTCTATATTTACTTTTGGAATCCATTTTTATAAATATACTATATAACAAATGCCTTTACCCTTTCCAGTCTTTCTACTTGAACTAGAATAAAGTGTAATGAAATAGAAACACAATGTAATTGTAATGCATTTTGAGGAACTGGTGAAAGTGGAAGAGAGGATGTTAAAGTATTATAAACAAACAAACCAAAGACCCAAAAAGAAATCCCAGAATTTTACGGGAAATTAAAGATGTGAAAAGGACCAAAAGTTGTTACTTTAAAATCTAATATTTTGTTCTCTTATACCAAATTGTTAGTGTTTGAACAGCTTAAATGTAATTAAACAATTTTGATACCATAGTAAGTGTGTATAAATCCAAGATTGTGGAGCCCTTCTATACTGGTTTCATAACCCTGAAGTTCAGTTTTCTTGGACATGAGAATGCTCAGAATAGATTGAATAATTAACAAAGATCATGCTTGTTTCCAAGGCATTCTCAAAAATACCTTGTGAAGCAATTTATTTCTTAACATCATAGGCCCCTAATTTATTGAGACTTGCAATGTATGCTAAAGTTGTCATGTCATGAAAAAGTTTGTTAATGTGGGTTAATTGTAGCCATAAAATTATGTAAATAATCATTAACAGATTTTATTTCTATGTAGTAGTGACATTATCTGTCTGTTTATTTTAGATTCCCTTTCTTGGATGAAAATGTTGTCTCATTCCTAAATTCTTTACCAGTTTGGGAAAAGACAAACTTGACTTTACCTCGTGGAATTGGTGAAAAACTAATTTTACGTCTTGCGGCTGTAGAACTTGGTCTTACAGCCTCCGCTCTTCTGCCAAAATGCGCCATGCAATTTGGATCCAGGATTGCAAAAATGGAAAAAGTTAATGAAAAGGCATCTGATAAGTGCGAGAGGCTCCAGATCACTCCTTAGAAACCTTTCTTTTGAAAAGGAGATTAAATCATAATATGATTTACAATGTAACAATATTTACTGAATGTCAGTTACATAAAAATAAAATACTCTGCTGCTTTTTTATTGTATAATGTAGTAATCTTAAACTTCATTGAGAGAATTTTTACTTTCTCTTTCCACAAAGTTCGTAAAATATCTAGGATTCCTTAAGTGATAGCAGTGTCTTGTTACTTACAATGAACTCCTTTCTGATCATGCTTGAGGTGACTTGTGGAATTCCCTAGATAGCCTCAGGATGAAACACCAAGTGTTTAGAGATTTGGAACTTGCAGACCCACCCACCAATTTCTCTGTGGCGGGGAGAGGTGGTTAAACTCAGTGAATCTCTGTGAAAACTCTTGAGAAAAGATTTGATGAATTTCTGGTTTGCTGAACACACAGAGGTGCCAGGAGGATAGCATGCCCATCAAGGGTATGGAAGCTGTTAGTCACCTGTCTTCACTGTAGCAGAAAAACCATGCGAAATAAACTTAGAGAGGAAAAGGTTTAATGGGAGCTCACAGAGGGATCAATCCATAATGGTGGCAGTGGCCTGTGGCTATCCCTGAGTCGTATCCTTTATAATAAGATGGTAAATATAAGTTTCCCTTAGCTCTGTAAGCCAGTCTAGCAAATTACCAAAACTGAGAAGGGGGGTGTGGGAGCTTGCAAGTTACAGCTGGTTTGTCAGAAATATCGAAGCCCCAACTTACAATTGACATCTGAAATGAGGGCAGTCTGGTGGGATTGAGCCCTTACTTGGATCTGACACTACCTCTGAAAATTGAACCAAGTGACATTCAAAGAGTTGGTGAATTAACTGCTGTTGGGGGAGAGCACCACACATACGTGTCAGAAGAGTTGTGTGAGTGTAGAGAAACATTTTCCCAGGCTGACTCTTCATGATAGCTATACCCAGAAATTATTTGCTATTGTTATTATCAAGGACCTTGGTTTAGACAGGCCCTCTTTGATAGATGAGAGAGCTAAGCTTTTGAGAACCTAAAAATTTTGTCTAAGGGAGAAGGATATGGCAGCTCACTCCCGAAGCAATCAGCCGTTAAAAACCCTATGAATAGCAGAAAAGCACTAAGTGCTAGGCATGGCAGTGTTGGGGAGTGTTTTGTTCTGTTGTACTTAGGGTTGATATGAGTCCAACCCCACTCGAAGGCACCTAACAACAACAACAAGCAATTTGCTTAAGGGTCATACTCCTGAGCAATAGTTTTGTTACATCTCTTGATACAGCCCATTTTCCTACTTGAAGAACTTTCTAGGAATTGTAAATATCCTCCTGTGACACAAATCTCTAACCTCCCTCTCTGTCCCTTTCTTAGCTCATGACCAGACCTTTCCACAGAGAGATCAGTCATGAGGCCAAGAACTGCCTCCTCTTTACTACACCAGAATGTTGAAACAACAGAAATTTATTTAAAAATTTGAAGGCTAGAAGTCCAAGGTCAAGTTGTCAACAGCTTGGTTCTTTCAGAAACTTCTTTCCTTGAGCTGCAGGTGGCCACCTTTCAGTGTGTCCTCACATGGCCTTTATGTATGTGTGCACGTGACCCGTGTGTACATACACACACAAGCATGACCCTGGTGTCTCAACACCATAACTTCTATTTTATCTGTCATACATTTTTTTTTCTTCTTACCATTGCAAAGGGAAGTGTCCATCTACCTATCAAAAGGCTGTTCTCTGTGTCACTATTCTCTGTATCACCTCTTTTCTTTATGGCTACTTGTTATGTTTGGGATTTTAAATGTCCCCCAAACACTTATGCTTTTTTAAGGCTTGGTCTCCAGCTGATGGTGCTGTAGGAACTTTTAGGAGGTGAGGCCTAGTAGAAGGAAGTTAGGTTACTGGGAGCATGCCCATGAAGAGGACATGGGGATCTTGGCCCCTTCCTCTCCCATTTCACTTCTATGCCACCATGAGATGAACAGGTTTCCTCTGCCACGTGTTTCCTGTCATGATGTATTACCCTGAGACAAGCACAAAGGCAATGGGGCCAAGTGACAATGGACTGAAACTTGTGAAGCCATGAGCCAAAATAAGTCTTTTCTCCTTTTAAGTTGTTTGCCTCAGGTATTTTGTCACAGCAACAGAAAGCTCAATAACATACTACCATTTTGACTTTGAGGACCTTTGTACTTCTCTGTTCAGTATCTTCTGTTTCTTCTTCTAGCAGATCCTTCTGGTAATCATTTAAGGTTGTAGTCTATATCAATTTAAATGCATGTCTCTGGTGCTACATTTTCTTCCACTTTGTATCTCTTTGCCTCCCATCCACACTGTCTATACTTTTAAAATCTGTTAATGCCACTCCAATATGATGTCTACACATATTAACTATTAATCCCACTATACCGATATCACTGTTTGGGACCTATCTTCAGTTAGGGATAACAGCCTTTCTGGATCTGGCCACACTTTTGATTCTTTTAATCATTGTAGGAAAGAAATTTTAAGATACTGTCAAGTCTATCAAAGGCTTTCACATGCCCTGAATTTACTGTCTAGTAAATCCAGTGTACATGGCTGTCTTAGATATTACCTGTACAGCTTTCATGCATCTACCTGAAGCCAGATAACTCTGTGTGTCTTTGTGGTCTTGAGCACTAAATTGACTACAGTTCAATAACAAAATCAGCTATCACTATGTACGGCTCTTTGCCAGGCACTATTCCATGAGTTTTATTATAAGTATCAATCAGCTGAACCTCTGTAAGGAATTTTCAGGTCATCTGCTCTACCACGATACCGTGTGTTTACGCACAGGCACAGGGGTGGAGGAGGGGAGCATGTGTATGCACATGCATGCACTTAACCCATTGTTGTTGTTGTTGTTAGGTGCCGTCGAGTCAAGTCCGACTCATAGCGACCCTATGTACAGTAGATTGAAACACTTGCCGATTCTGCGCCAGGCAAATGATCTTATTTATGTTTAAGCCCATTGTTGCAGACACTGTGTCAATCCATTTGGTGGAGGGTTTTCCTCTTTTCCGTTGACCTGCCACTCTTCCAAACATGATGTCCTTCTCCAGGGATTGTTCTCTCCTGACTACATGTCCGAAATATGTAAGACGCAGTTTGGCCATTCTTGCTTCCAAGGAGCACTCTGGTTGTACTTATTCTAGGACAGATTTGCTGGTTCTTTTGGCAGTCCGTGGTATACTCAATAGATGTCTCCAGCACCACAATTCAAAAGCATCAATTCTTTTTCTGTCTCCCTTGTTCAATGTCCAGCTTTCACAACCATATGATGCCACTGAAAATACCATGGCATGAGTCAGATGCACCTTCATCTTCAATGTGACATCTTTGCTTTTCAATACTCTAAAGAGATCTTTTGCCACAGCTTCTCCTAGAGCAATGCGTCTTTTGATTTCTTGGCTGCTGCTTCCACGGGTGTTGATTATAGAGCCAACCAAAGCAAAATCATGGACAACCTCAACCTTTTCTCCATTTATTGTGAAGTTGCGTGCTGACCCAGTCATAAGGATTTTTGTTTTGTTGATGTTTAGTCATAACCCATATTGAAGGCTAT
>VMDO01020017.1:0-17904 GCA_007922755.1 Pedetes capensis
ACTGATGCCTAGAATGTCAATGTTTATGCGATCCATTTCTCTTTTAACAATTTCTAACTTGCCTAGATTCATACTACGTACATTCCATGTTCCAATTATTAATGGATGTTTACAGTTGTTTCTCCTCATTTTGAGTCGTGTCACATCATCACGTTGAGCACCCTGGGGTTTTACTCCATTTCCCTCATCACAGTATACTGTACTTGGAGGAGGCAACTCTTCCCCAGTAGTCTTTTGAGTGCCTTCCAACCTGGGGGCCTCATGTTCAGGCACTATATCTGACAGTGTTTCTTTGCTCTCCATAGGGTTTTCAATAGCTAGTTGTTTCGGGAGTGGCTCGCCAGGTCCTACTCCCTAGTCTGTCTTAGTCTGGAAGCTCAGTTGAAAACCTGTCCACCTTGGGTAATCTTGCTCATGTCTAAGGTTATAGTGGCAGAGCTCTCAGCCTCATCGCAACACGCAAGCCCCCACGTCAAACTGACAGACATGTGGGGGCTCTGATGGTAAAATAATTAACATGAGGATGCATATATAGCATAAGAAAAAGAGAAGGGGAATAGAAAGAGGGAAGAGAGTAAAACAGGGAAGGAAGCAAATAAAAAAAAAAAACCTCACGCATACACGCTCCCACCCACGTATAAAATCGCTTATAGTCAGGTGCGGTGGTATACACCTGCATTCCCAGCAGCTTGGGGGCAAAGGCAGGAGGCTCGCACGCCCAAGATCACAGGCAGCCTGCGCAACCCAGAGAGACCCTGTGTCAAAAAGTAAAAATATGGGCTGGGGGCGCAGCGTGGCGATCCAGCACTTACAAAGCGAATAGGCACAAGTCCCTGGTTTCATACTCCCATACAAAACAACAAAATCAGAAAATAACAAAAAAACCAAACCAAACCAAAACAAAACAAAAACCCCATGAAACAAACAGAAAAAAATCAAAACAAAAACAAAACAAAAACATGCATACACACTCACACACACTTATTAAGCACTTCTAGTCAGGTGTGGTGGTGCACGCCTGCAATCCTAGTGGCTTGGGGGACGGAGACAGGAGGACCACAAGCCCGAGTTCAGAGGCAGTCTGTGCAACCCCGCAAGCCCCTGTTTCAAAAAGTACAAAATATGGGCTGGGGGCGCAGCACAGCTTTCCGCCCACTTGGGAGACCACTTGGGAGAACCAAATCCTCTTGTGGGTGGGATGATATTCAACCCCCCCAGTATCCAATTCATAGCAATCCTGTATACAATAGGCAAAACCGTATTGTTAGTGCTTCTCTGCTATTCATAGGGTTTTCAATGGCGGATTGATTTTTGGGAGTGGGTTGCTGAGTTCTTCTCCCAAACTGACAGTATCTGATATTCCCAGGTGGTCTCCCATCCAAGTACTAACCAGGTCCAACCTGCTTAGCTTCTGATTTGATGGGATCAGATGCCACAGGGCTACAGATATATATATATATACAACAATATATATATATATATATATATATATATATATATATATATATTGTTATATATATATATATATATATATATATATAATATATATATATATATATATATATATTGTTGTTGTTGTTGTTAGGTGCCGTTGAATCGGTATCCGACTCATAGCGACCCTCATTACAACAGGGGAAACACTATTGTCAGTGCTTCTCTGCTGTGCATAGGGTTTTCAATGGCAGATTGATTTTTGGGAGGGGGTTGCCAGGTCCTTCTCCCAGAATATATGTATGTATACATATATATATATTTTTTTCACACATATATATTAATGTATATGTATATAGGTGTGTATATATATGTTCATACATATAGTATACCTTTTCTCTTGAACTCAAAGTAGATTTATATTACAAAGTACATATCTTACTTACTTAAATCTCATAGCTCAAGTTTATCAGTAGCATCATCAGTACTGGTTGTAATAATGATAATAGTAGGTTAGTAGAAGTATTGAGAAGAATATTCATAATAGTAATAGCTTGGGATTGTTGACTGGCAAACTTGTGATTAGAATCAAGGTAAGCTCTTTGATTGTATCATCACTTTTTACCCTTATCCACATGTGAGAAAAATTATTTTACCCTTACCACATGTGAGAAACTTTATTTAAATGAGAACCACAATATACTAGAAGGAAGGCATCTGGAATGAACATTGATGAAACCAGCACGATTAAAGAAAAGGCTTTGTGCTGGGTAGATATGGAGCATTTGATTCAGGTTGGGTGGTCAACTTAATTTGAGAGTGAGAAAAAGTCCTATAGATGAGTGATAAACTGGTTTAAATTCAAATCTCAGGATTATAAATCTAAATGCAACTCTTTAGCACCTGTTCCTTGGTTCTGACAAATAGCTGAGTAATATTTAAAACATTAATCCTGGTGTCAAAACAATCTTGGTTTGAATTTTATTTATACTGTCACTTTGTAATCAGCAGCTTGGTGTTGGATAAATATTTATCTGTGCTTTAGTTTCTTCATATGGACATGAAGATACTAATAGTGCCATCTGGATAGGACAGTTGTAAAGATGGTACACATTTGTAGAAAATACATATTTGAAAGTTTTCTAACAGTGTGTGGCACATAGAATGTTTTCAGTGTTCAACATCATTTCCTAAGGCCAAGAATCTTTATCAGGAAATTGACAAGCTTTAAATAGGTTTTATGACTTATATGATTGTCTGCTTTATTTAGCAGTTTATTTGACTTATTAGTCAAATAATTTATTTTTTGAGATAGATAACTAATAAGATATTTAAGTCCACTTTATCCACATGGAAATAGTAAAGAAATAGTCATACCCTTTTAATACCATTATCAAGTAAAAATGAAGTACAAATATAATCATAAACTGATATGTCTCGATATGTATTATATATTCTTTTATCTAGATATAGATGTGAAATTTTAGTACCATTATGTTACTTACCATAGGTGATTCTACAAAAAAATGGTTCTCAGTAGCTATCAAAGTTAATGTTGTTAATGTACAAAATAAAGTGTCCAGAAGAATGAAGTGGATATAACACAGTCTTTTCAGGAAACAGAACTGGCAGCCTTACTTTTTACCAAATGAAGTGAATTTATTTTTGAAATTTCGCATATGGCATACACATCAGTAAATGAAAATAGGATGTTATATCGTTCTAGCAGTTTGCATGCATAATGTAGCTGTTCAAAATAAATAATTTAAATATATTTGCATAGATATGATCTTCAAGAAAAGAATCACATAGCTTTCTTTAGCACCTGACCAAAAAAGTTGAGGTTCTATTATTTCAGTGTTCAACATCATTTCCTAAGGCCAAGATTCCTTATCAGGAAATTGACAAGCTTTAAATGGGTTTATGACTTTTATGAATGTCTGCAGTAGAAAAAGTACTGCAAATATCTGGATAATTTTAGTAAACTATTTACACAATTTAAGATATTTATAGTTTTATAAATTGCTATGGGCTAAATAGTGGCCCTCTAAATGTCCAGTTTGTAGAATGTAGCTCTGGACTGCTTGAGACCCTGGGATTGATCCCCAGCCCTACAAAAATGGAGCCCACTCCCAAAACAATCCTGAAAACATTCAGCCTTTGGAATCCTTAAGTGGGACACAACTAGACAGCACCTAACAATAACAACAACAACAAGAATCCATATACAGAAGACCTAATCCCAGTGCCTAAGATTGTGACTGCATTTTGAGGTACTGCCTTTATAGAAGATAATATAGTTAAATGAAGTCTTTAACATAGACCTTAAAATAATATGTATTATGTTCTTTAAAGAGATGAATATTTTGCCTTTCAAAAATTGTGGATCTCTAAATTTTGATAAAAATTCTACTCAATAGGTTTGTTTTATCCCGTTTGGGGCCCAAATTTAGAGAAGGTACACTGTTGCTTTGTTTCTGATTTAAAATTATTTATGTAATGATATTTCAGGCTCACATTGAAGATGTCAACAATGCTTGGTTTGTTTCAAATCCAAGTATTTTGGGTTCCCTCAGACTGAGTTGCCCCAGAGCATGTTACTGTTCCAATTATGGTCCAGATGCCAAATACTGGAGATTTGGTAGCTTGCTCAAAAGTAAGCTCTGCTAAGACCACATACATTGTTTTCTCTCCAGAAAAAGTCCAGACTATTTTCTGAGTACTTGAGAGAGACAGAGGAAAAAGGATTTCAGAAGTGAGTGCCATGACACTGGATCTCATAATTAAATGTTTGCCTTAAAGCATTACCTGAGGCTTTATTTTCTAGAGTAATCAGGCTGTGAAACATCTTTTCTGGAAAGACTTTTCATGTGCTTTTTTTTTTCAATTAAAAAGATACCATGCTTCAACTTTTACTATGAAGACATATAACATGATTCTAAGAATTCATTTTAATAAAATGTTTACTTCACTAATATATATGTCAAAAGCTAATAATTCCCCAAAGATAAGCCTTACTTTTATGTAAGCTCCTATTTTTCTATGCAAATATCTTTAATAATAATAATAATAAGCACAAAAGGAGGAGCAAACTTTATACCCATTTTCTCATTGAGTCTTTATGTATATTTTTTAATCTATTGTATGAAAATCTTGTTACTTTTGTTATTGGTGTCTCATTGAAACTTGTTCTAGTAAACGTGTACGGCCTACTTGATTGATTCACAATATGGCCTTCTGGTGTTTGTGTGTGTGTGTGTGTGTGTGTGTGTGTGTGTGTGTGTGTGTGTGTGTGTGTGTTGCTGGGAAGTCTTCTACATTATTGTATAAATTAGCTGCTAAATACATAATCATCATAATTGTTGCTCATCATAATAAACATAGCGTTATAAATTTAAGGATATAATTTTTACAATATGTTTTGGAAAAATAGATGAAAATTTATGATAACAAGCACTTCTTTAGGAAACAAACCAGTTTTTTGTCCCCAAATTTAGAACAAGGTGATGTCTCCAATGTAAAATAATGTTATAGAAAGAGCAATGTCCTGAATGCTAATGGCAACTTCTACTGTTCTCTGTAGTAGGAAAATGGGCTCAAGAATGTCACTTCATTTTCAATTCCTTCATCTCATTATCTGTACAATAAAAAATCACCTTTATATCTACTCTAACTGAAAACTTTTGTAATTTGAGTAGAATACAATTTTAAATGTGTAAAAGTTTACTTGTAATGAATACTAATTCAACTTTCAGTGAATAGGTTATATGAATAATATCATCCTGAAAAGATTCCAGAATTCTCTAAAAATAAAAAGAGAGGAAGTACCATTGAGACAGTATAATATTTTATTCTTTCACTTATTTCTAAAAGTCTCCAGTTTCTATTTCCTGTTCAATCTAAGTTCATGTAGGTTGTAATAAATATTTCTTTATTATTTAAATTTCACATAATTATAAAAATGTAATGCATACATAAGTGAATTATTCTAATATTTAGAATTCTAAATCTAGCTGCATGCATAATTAATTTTGACAATGAATGTTGCTTGGTTCAAATGAAAGGAAGTCCAACAATTTTCTTATAGGGTGTTGATCTGATTTAACTTAGTGTCATCAACTTCACTCACAAGTTGTTACAAAACAAGGGGCAATTAAATCTTTACATTGTAGTTCAAGCCACTTCATAAATTAAAAATAACATCTATAGATGAGCAATTACTGGAAGGAAAATAGAAGAAAATCTGTAAACAAATTTTTCTTAATGAAGGATTAAATTGAAAGACCCAGAAAAATATGAAAATCAATATCAAAAGGTGTGTGTGTGTGTGTGTGTGTGTGTGTGTGTGTGTGTGTGTGTGTGGCTATGCTATAAATCTTTGCTATGAGTTAATAATATGCATATTTTATCTAGCAATCTATCTCCATACATTATTTTATTGTTTATGCTAAATTTGTGAAACATAGATGTCAACTATATGCATTTGCCCTTTAACTGTTACATCAGATAGATTTTGATCCATTTTCTTATGAGAAAATTCGACAGCTTTGTCAATAGCTCTATAAAGTCTATGAAATTTGATTTTCATGTGCAGTTAGGCCTCAGGATTCTATTATGAAGACTACTGGTCAGTTATACATTTTATCATCTCTACATGACACAGTCATTATATTTCTGGATCTTCTTAAAAGAGTAACAGAGACAGTTTCTCTGACTTTCTCTGCAAACAAAAAGACAAGCACCTAAAGGGAATTAAAAAAAAAAACTGAAGGAGCACAGAAATGGATAGAGGGGAGATGGAAGGAAAGAGGACAAAAGAAAGATGCAAATCAAGCCTAATGAGGAATTTAGGATCTATGATTCATTAGAGAAATGAAAGATCTTCAAAAAGAATTATATTTTAGGAACTGTAAGGTTGTGTGTCATTGCCTTACTTGTAAGATAGTTTAACTTTCTGTAGTGTTATGGATGCTGGCAGAAGTCAAAAGAACATTGGCTTAATGAAAAGAACTTATGTGTTCATGCAGGAGGAGACAGTGTGATATTCATGTTTATACAGGCTTACCTTAACATACAAGTTTCTATGAGGTGACACAGGGAAGTGTTCTAATCTGTTGTTGCATATCTAATGGCTTTGGTCCCCATAAGAAGAGTCCCAAACTTTAGAAATGTTAGTTACTGTGTAGGAGCTGCAAGTAAACCTGCTCAATCTTCGAGAAAGAGGGCAGTTATCTTTCATATTTTGGATAGCAAATGAATCATTCCTCTGCTCTCAGTTGTAACATTATCCCTATTAGCCTTGGTATTCCTCTTATATACATATCCTTAAAAACATAGTTCAGAACAAAAGTTGTGACTCTGCTCAAAAGAGATAGAAAAATGAGAGAGAACCATGGAGAATTTTCTTCAACTGTCTCATTTTATAATAGTTGCATAAGATAATCTACAGTTGTCATTCTCTGCATCTTATGCTGCACTCTTCTCAGTCTACTTCATTTTATCCCCCAAATCTTTTTTCATTTCTAATGCTAAGAAAATCAAATAATCTTGTCTTCAGTGATTCATATGAAATAATATTTTTAAGATCTCAGATTCTACTCCAAGGGATAAATTAATATATTTTTATTAAAATGTTCTGTCTCAAGATGGAATTAAATTCCTAGCTAAGAAGAAACTATTTTTACCATGCTATTTCAACAATATATGTGCTCAATCTAGAGATCACAAATTCTATATTTATTTCTGTATCATTTCAAAGAAAAAACAACTACATCTATAGGGATTCTTCTTTTTTCATTATAGAGTCAAAATAATTTTGAATGTAAATTAATGTTGAAGTTCATCAGGTTTAGGAAAAAGTTGGTGCTGGATCATAATATGAAAATCCAAGCTATAGTCTAGTTCATAAAAAAACCACTCAACTATACTGGTAGGCATAATGAATGAGGGAAAAATGAAGAAGTTAGGAATGAGCTTGGGTATTTCTAATATAGAGAGCACATCCTAAATTTGCCTAAATTGGAAAAAAGGGGGTTTTTTGAACTAGAGTAACTAGCATTTGAAAATAAACATATAAAGAATATCATAATACAAAATAAGTTTTATACCACACATACAAGAGCTATAGAAACAGAAAGAGGGAGAAAGAGAAAACAGGGAAATGCTTGTTTCTGAATTAGGTAGCTATATCATGGGGAAATAACTATATGCATGAAAAGGAAAATATGAAAAATAAATTCCTTTGATATATGTATAATTTTAAATTATACTCTAGATTTAAATTGCTTTGAGAGAAGTAATAAAAATGAATTATTTTAGTAATTATGATGTTGTTAGGTGTCACTGAGTCAGGTGCAACTCCTAGTGATCCTCATAGGGTTTTCTTTTATTTTTTATTTTCTTTTAAAGCAGTACTGGGGGTTGAACCCAGGGCCTCACACTTGCATGCTTTGCAAGTGCTGGAGCACTGAGCTGCACCCCCAGCCCATTTGTTTTTAAGACAGGGTCTTGCCAAATTACCCAGACTGCCTCTGGTCTTGAACTTGTGCTCCTCCTGCCTCCGCCCACCAAGCCTCTGGAATTACAGGTATGTGTCATGGTGCCAGGCTTCCTCATATAGTTTTCAATGGCTGATTGTTTCAGGATGGCTTTGACAGTGGATTGCCATGTACTTCCATTTTTGTAGTGCTAGGAAGCGAACTGAAGGCCTGAGAGAGTGCAGAGCAGCACTCTACCAACTGAGCTAAACCCCAGCCCAATTATGAATTAGTAATTATAAATTTTAATTGTCCTTTGACATATCTGTCACATGCATTCACATCACATATTTAAAACATGTTTTAAAGATATTAATATCTCCAAGGGAAAATTATATAAGTCTGTGTCATCTCTAGGTAAATTATTATTTCTTCCGTTCATTTGTGGTATACATATATATGCCTGCTTAAAGACTTTTAAAATAGGACATACTGATCAGATTTTGGAATAATGTCTATATCCTAATGTGTCTACATGGATCTTATTTTTATTTGTCATAGATACTTATTTGTCATAGATACTATTTATAAATCACTAAGAACCATAAGAGCAATGCACTGGTAAATCAGAATTTCTGTGTTCATAACCTGATCTGATAATGATATGCTCTATGATCCTGAGCAAGCTATTTTGTCTGTTTGCTCACCTTCAAAGTGAGCATATTCATGAAGATGATGCACAACTGATACTTGAGTGTTAAAATTCCACATCAATAGCAGAATTAAAGCCACGTGCTCTCTAATGTAAATCTTGCTTAACTGTCCATTTCAGTCTTGTTTTCATGTGAAGCATCCATTTACACATCATCAAGAGGAAACCTCCCATTCTTAATCTTAATTTAATGTGTGAGTCATATTTGACCAATAAAATCAAGGAAGATGGGGTTGCAATGTCCTATATTAAAACCACCTGAGCATGCTATAGCTACAGGGAATGGTCTGTTGTCATAGACTTTTGAAAAGGAAAAAGTATTAATTAAAAAGGGAATCAAATGATTTTACCAAAGTGGTTTAACCATGCAAGCACAGTAAAAGATAGACTAAAGGAGTATAGTTGTATGCACAATTATTCTGGAATTCCTGGGAAGTTTAACCTGTTATGTTTAGAGCTACTACATTTCATATTTTCTCTTCAATTTCTTTTCTCTTAAATTTCATTTGTTTTCTGTTGATAATTTCTGAAAAATCCAAAAGATTCTCATGATTGATGAATCTGAAATTATTCCTGAAAAATGTAAATTTCATGCTAAAATTTTATAGTATTTTTTTGTATTACTGGGTAGTTGAACCCAGGGTTTCACAAATGCTAAGCAAGTGTTCATTCAAAATCTGTGTCCCCAGCCCCTTTTTAATTTTTTGTTTTGAGACAATATCTTGCTAAGTTATGTAGGCTGCTTCTGGCCTTGAAATCACTATCCTCCTACCTCAGCATCCCAAGTCCCAAGTGTACACCATGGCACCCAGCAAGAAAATACAATTTTGAAGATATACTGTGACATATAGCAAATTTGTGAGAACGTTATTTATGAAAAATTCAATTATTTAATTAGTTAATTTGTTAGTTATTTTACTAGCAACACCACAGCTAGGATTAACATCAAGTGAGTTAAATATGACAAATTAGTATCAGGTAGTATTTTCTTTAGGCTGAGATTTAGCTCAGTTAGCAGAGCACTGCGCTGCAGTCTCTGAGGTCTCAAGTTCAATTCCCAGCACCGCAAAAATGGGAGAAGGGCCTGGCAATCCACTCCCAAGGCAATCCCGATACAGTCGCCATTGAAAACCCTATGAAGGTCTCTATGAGTTGGATACCGACTCGACAGCACCTAACAACAACAACAACAGTATTTTCTTTAGATTTAGGAGATTGTTACCATCTTCTAACATGTAATCCTGAAAGATATATCTGAAGGTCTTAAGAAAATAGACAAAAGGATGTGATCACCGAATGATCCAGTATCTGTAGTATCTAAGGCTTTGTTCTGCTCTACGTCATCTAGCAGACTTCAGAGTATCTACAGTCCACCTCTTCCAACTCCTGAAATCAAAAAACTCAAGATATTTTAGGGGCAAAAAATTATCCATTAACACTATAGTTTTTAATTCTTTTCCACAAGAAAATTGATGTTAAAAATTTTACTTGGAGTATTGAAAAAGAACTGAATTTTCAATCCGTGCTAATTAAATAACTATCAGAAAAATGAGTCTTGACTTTTAAATGTCATTAAAATTTAAAATCAGCATAAGCTTCTTGAGAGAATTATGCTATATCATAAACCTAATAAAAAGATGTATCTTCATATATATGTATATATTAAGTATGTATACCCATAATATATACAAATTTAGATAGATAGATAGATAGATAGATAGATAGATAGATATGAATACACACACATGTATAGATTTATAGGGATTGTACTCAGCAAATTCTATACTTCTGCACCACTACTCAGCTCCAATCCCTGACACTATTTTTTTCATTTTTGAGATAGTATCTTATTGAATGGAGTAACCTTTCTCTGGACAAGAACTGTGATCACCTTACCTCAGCCTTCTGAGCAGCTGGGATTATTTGCATGTGTCACTGTGCCTGGTCTGTCTTTTATATGCATACATTTTATTTTCACTTATAGAACATAGAACTTTTGAGAAATAAACATGTAACTAATATTAATTTTTTCTTGAAAAGGACAAGCAAGATGATAGTTGCTCACCAAAAAGTTTCAATTTAGTTTATTTTTTCCCAAAAAGAATCTACTATAGCTTTCTAAATGAAAGAGTATATTTACTGTATTTTGCCTTACAAATTATTTTCTCAAATAATTTTGCCTCAGGTAGATTAAAATAAAGATTTTCAGTAATAGATGTCAGATTTAAAATGTGTTTTCTTTAGTATGTTCCAAAGTCCAACCGAAAAGATAATAAAAATACCTGCAAAGGGAGGAATAAATCCCTCAAGGACAGAAGGAAAAGGAGAAAACAGACAGATGATGTTCTTCTTGAATGTAGATAGGCAAATCACTGATAACTGATTTAGATGGAGAGAACAAAGAGAAAAAAACAGAAGGAAAGGTGGATGGTCCTGAGTTCTCTACAGAGCTGAAGACAAGCTCATCTTCATATGGCCATAGACACTCTTTTGTGTGACTGCAAAATTAAAAAAAGAAGGGTGGCTTGAAACATATGAGAGAATTATCCATCAGAGGAAATATGGCCTTATGGAAAAGAGAAGGATTAGAAGAAAATGTGTTAGTTGAATGATGTGGCCAATTCTCACAGTCCTAAACTTCTGCTTTGCAATTAGCATGCTGACTCTCCAGCTTTCATTCTATTAATAAGAATTCTAGATTTTTCTATAAGGAAATGAACAAGACCAATAAAAAAGACTAGGGTAATGATATTTGATCTTCCTCCAAGGGGGACAACCACAGACTAAAACACCTAACTTAATAAGCTTTCCTTTGCAAGTAGAATTGCAGAGTAGTCTTGCTTAGTAGCTTATTCTTCAACATGTTCTTCCAGGTAAGAACATCAGAAATAGTTTAAATAAGAAAGCAGAAAATATAACAAAAAGTTAGTCTTAATAAACATAAAAGATGATAAATCATTCATGGTTCTTCAACAGTATGCCACTGGAAAATAAACAAATGAAAAAACACACACATAAACAAAAAACAGATGATTTCAATGAAAAGTTAGGTATGATGCTCATAGTATTTCAAAACCAGATATCTGAAATTGTAGGTTTATTTAATCTCCAAACCCAGATACTACTAGATATTTGCATAACTCAATCTAATTTTTTAAAGTTATAACCACAAATATGATGAAGAATATACCTAAACATTTTAACAAATTAGTAATTTACTCAATACTTACCAAAACATACCAGTTTTTTTAGTTTGACCTAAATTGAAAGGAGTGATTGCTTTCAGAAACAGCACAATTAAAAGTAAATACTCAATGTCAGTAGAACCCAGGTAAAAGCATAAATATTTATTTCTCTTATTTAATATTAAAGTGCTAAAAATATTAGATTATTTTAGTTTTGTAACATGAAAATGTAAGTATACTTATGTGAGTATATATTTAATCTCTCCTAATCATCAAATAGATAAATTAAACTCAGGATAGCATTTAAATTTGAGAAGAAAGTCAAAATTTATGTTTATATGTACTTTGCAATTAGGTTCTTAAAACCATACATTTTGGTTGTATTAAAAGTCCTCTCCTATAAAAATTGTTATGAGTCAGACCCAGCTCAAAGACACCTAACAACAAACAACAATAAAAGTACTCTAGATTTCTTTCTATGAAGTCAAAAATGAAAAATATCTAGAAATTTAAAAATCACAGTATTTTATGGTATGTACAAAATCCATCAAACAGAAGGAATAAATTAGACATTTAGGTAGCTTTCTTTGGTAAGAATTATGGAATATTCTAGAAAGGGAACATTAAAGACAGTGTTATTTGTTTTGCAAAGAAAATGATGAAAAAAAAGTCAGTTTAATTTCTGTACTCAAAGCAGAAGAAAAGTACAGAGCATAAAATAACAAAGTTTTTAGGTTTCTATGCCCTTATATTTTACATGGTATATCTCAATCTCCTGAGAAATTTTAGTATCTTAATAAGCAATGTTGCTAGTTTACATTTATGCAAATAACTCTTTTTCTCTTTCCAGTAACAGCTGAATTTTGTCCTTTTGGAAAATACCATACCATTCAGTTATTATTGAAGAGAGTCAGAAGGATTAGTTAGTACAGAATATAAATCAGTAATTTTATTAGACCGTGAAATTAAATAGCTCATATATAAAATGGAAGCCCCATGAGTTAAAAGATGATACTATTGACATATCAGTTCATTCTAATGTAAGTGATTAGTGATTACATTTATATAAATGGATGGAAGAATCTGGAGATATTAAGTGCATACACCAAATAATTCCATTAAAATTTTAAATATCTTGAACTTATATTCATTTAACAACTCAATTGTATATTCTCATCCATATAACTCCCAAGTCTGGAATTCCATAACCAAGGCAAATGAAGAATCAATCGTGAGGACTATCTGAATGACTTAGACTAAAAATCATTGTTGATGTCTCAAGAAACAGGAAAGCAGAAATAATTTATGTTTTGAATCAGAGAAACAGTATTTTACAATAATTTCAAAACTAATTTGTTTAACTCTTCTTTTCTTGGCATTAATATGCAGTATGCTCACTACCACTAGATTGGGGATGTGTGATAGAAGAAGACAGAATACAAAGTAAAAAGAAGAAAAAGGAAAGGAATAAACAGAGGGAGAGGGAGAAGAAAAGACAGAAAGAGTTTTATAAGTTTTAGTTATTTGTTGCAGAGAGTGTAAAGCTCTAGGATTACTTGAATAGATTTTCAGCCATTGGAATATAAAAATCAGTTCACAGCTCCTCAACTTGATGTATTTGAGCACCTTGTTTCCAAATATCTAAATGCATGAAAATATTCAATAGGAGAAAAATGCCTGTTAAAGCTATTTTTTTCTCCTAATATGAGGGAGGAAAGGAATAGTGGGAGGGGTTCCAGCATAAGGATGTAATGAGGGAGAGAAAAATGCAGAGCACATGATACAATTGTGTGAAAATTCCTTAATGAATTCATTAAACTGTATGTAAATTAAATAATAAAAATGTTAGATAAAAGATTCTCAGGTACAGAGACATCGCTTAAATTATGGAAGTTACAATTAAAGGAGTTATTTTACATTAACCTCTGTGAACTTGCTGAGGGAATTAAGTGCTAATCTAATTCTTTGTAGCACACAAAAATAGAGAAACACAACATTTATAGTAGGCTTCTATTGTCCAATTGTAAGACTTACAAAAAAGATCATTTCTTATGGCGTATATTAAGGATGTTAGTAGAGGATTGGTTCACAAAGGTGGTGCTATCATGACTAGCATTAGTAACCTTTTAAGAATAGGCCATACAGGTAGCTCTGTCTTTCTGCTATGGGATGATATCAAAGGAAGTTGGCAGTGAGCCATACTGAAGAGGGGTTCTGAGAGAACCTGATTGTGTTGGCACTATGGTCTCTGACCTTCAAGTTTCCAAAACAGTAAAAAACACATTTTTTTATTTATAAGCCACCATACCTACAGCCCTTTTTATATTTGTAATGCTTTACATGTTAATCAAATCACGAAACCATTTGCATTACTCTAAAAAGCTTTCCCAGATACTTAAGACAATTATTTGGCTAATTTTGCAACAGATTGGGTAAGTATTTTGTTATTATTCATGCATACCTGTAGATATTTTATGAGTATAACCTTTTATCCTATATAGAATTTAACCATAATTCGAGCCTGTTTTATTTATTAGCTTCATTTAGTTGATTAAGATTTTTTTTTTTAATTGGGACGTTGAACCCAGAGCCACACATAAATGTCACAAGTGTTCCACCATGAGGCTGCATCCCCAGCCTGTTTATTTTATTCTTTAATTTTTTATTTTGTGTCAGGATCTCCTTAAATTGCCAAGGCTGCAACTAGTCTGGAATTTACAATCCTCCAGCCTTTGCCTCCTGAGTCGCTGGGATTACAGGTGTGTGCTGCAATCCCATTCTGATTTATACTTTCCTAAATGAAGGGCCATCAAATATTCATCAATCATAAATATTGGAGATTTTAGAGAAAATGAGAAAGTATAACCAATTCCATTTTAAAGAAATCTATGAAACGAAATCTACTTTTGGCAAAAAAAAAAAAAATCTGTTTTAATTGTCTGAAGGTTTTGGAAGCATGCACTATTGCTGAGTAGTTCAAATGTTTGTAATATAAAATGAAGAATGTCAATTGGCTCATTGCATGTTCATTTAAATACCATCAGAAATTTTCCATGATTTTGTTTATGGCTTTTAAAATGAAAAGTAATATAGCAAATAAAAATCTAGCCATTCATAGTAGTTTCAAATTAATCAAAGCCATCAACATAAAATTATAGAATAAACATTTGAAATACAATGATTCCATTTGAGAAATAAAATGTCAGTAGAAGCTGTTAAGTCCACCTTATGTTCTTTCCAAACCACATTTCTCTCCTTCAGTTCCAGAGGGAATCTGCTCTTTACTTTCTGTACATTGGTTAATTACTCCCTTATTTTTCTTTGTAATACTGCTCATTTTCTGTTCGCTTATTTTTTTTTCCTTTTGTGCAGTCTGTGGTTGAAAACCCCAATGTGTCTGTCAACTTGTCTGTAATCCTTTTAATAATTGTATTGTTTTACGTATTGGTCAAATCACGAAACCACTTGTATTACTCTCAATAGGTTTTTCAGATGGTTAAGACAATTATCCAGCTAATTTCCAACAGATTAGGTAATTATGGGGCCTTTGTGTTTCTGTGATGCTGAAAACTATGCTACCAGTATTTCAGAGACCACAAGGATCAAATGGTCTGTTAATCCTTGGTGTTGATGAGGCAAAGCTTCATGACAGAAGGACAGTGGGGGCTGATATGCTCATCTTTTGAACCTTAGGAGTTGAGTCTCTGTGTGCGTGGTGTGATGTATATAGATAAAAACTGATATAAAAATAAGAAAATATGAATAAAAGATCAATTATATTATAAATTTTCTCTCTTACTAAGAGGTCAACATAAACTAACAGTGTAGGAAGAAATTGTGAGAATAAGTTAAACATATTTCCTAGTGTGGCTAGTTTGACTTGAATATAATTCTGGGAGTTCACTTAATGGACAATTAGATCCATGACACTTACACACAAAGATGTAAAATACAATGTGGTGCAGATTATTAGAAATGTTAAGCATTTTCCTTTAGAAGTGATTGATTACAGATATATACAAATACAAAAAGTTCTGAATATACTCATATTAGGAGATATGGTGCTGGGTACCAAAACCACCAAACCACTTTGACAACCGTTTCTTAGATCTCTGTATATAAGGAATGGCATGTGTGTTATGCCTTTGCATGAAATACCACCTAGAACTAATGGGTACAATAAGTGGGAGAAGGACACCAAAGCTTACTCTACTCATAATTCATCACAGTAAACCCTATGAACCTCATTGAGTCATTCATAGTTCCCAGGCATGGCACAAGGTTTACCTTGAACCTCGGGAGGCTATGATTCTGACCCTTGTCTGTGGAAGTTCACAGCAGAAAAAAATAATTGCTTCTGGATTGATCTGCCATACTCTTCTCTCTAGACTGTCTTATCTGGAAAATCTATAGGAACAGGCACTCCAAAGGTGATTTTGACACCTTCAGAAATAAAAGTGCTGTTATTTTCAGTGTCCAAACAACTTGGATCCTCCGCAGTACAAATGAATGAAAGGTGGGCTTAGTCATAAAGGAATGCACTAATTTTCTCCCACTGAAATCTGGCTTTTCATGCATGTTTTTGTTCAATTCACTCTCCACTCTGTGAAGGAAAATCTTCCCATGACTCTGCAGTTTCTACTTTGCCCTCCAGACACGTGCCCATGTCCAACTCTCATTTATGACTTTACCACCTAGACGGGGTGAAAGAAAACTATCCTATGAAAATATTGGATTCAAATTCTTAGGTCTAAGAATGAGAATTCAAATTCTTATATCTAACAGTTGGAATTCAAATTGAGAATCCAGGCTGCATTGCGTTTTTCAGCCATAAAGCTTGAAACAAGGGGGTGCCAGGGAATGTCCTAGGTACTTGCCTTTCTCATGATTATGATCAAAGAAATAACATGGCTTCTCAATACCTCAGCCTGTTACTCAAGCCTTATGGTGGGATACTCTCCCAAAGAATGTGTGCTACCTTTGCAGGATGCTCTGTTTTCTCTCTCAGTCCCTGAACTAGGATATGTCTTCCATCATTTAGGGTTATGTGTTCACCTCTCTTCCCATGAATTTTTGTCATGGATAGAGTCAGAGGCAAGTCTAAGATGATTAGTTGAACCCTAAAGCACTAATTTCATTCAATATCCTAGGAAGAATTCTCAAATTCTCCTAAATCTTCTAATCCACTAAGAGAATCCTTCCCTTACCCAGAGGACTCACCATCTAAAAACTTGCTCTAATGTTCTCCATGAGATTTGAGGTATTGCATTGCCTTCCTTATTAGGGTGTTCCCTACTGACGGCTGACAAATCAAAAAATGCACCCTAACACAAACACAGCCAACATTATGGTGTTAATTTATCTATCACCACTGAAAGTGGACTCACCCAGTAGGATGGATTTCATGTGTCACTTCAGTCCTTCAAGAAGGCATTTCTTATAGCATAGTATGTTATAATTTCCCTAATGGCAATAGTTCACCTCAAAAGTTCTTCTTTGACTGTGCTACAATTGCAAGGTGAGAGAAAAGACAGCTCAGATATCTTCTGTGTGAATTTGAGTCCACTAATTCAAATCCTTAGATGCCTAACACAAATCCAATTATAACAGGATCCAATGGACTCTGAAGCCAACACCAGTTATAATCAACCATAGTAAACCATATGAATCTCATTGAGCCATTCACAGTGGCTGGACATTGCACAGGATTCACTAATACATCTTTCCCTTGAACCTATGGCGTTAATGTTTCTGACACCACTCAATGGCACGTCACAACAGGAACAACAATTGCTTCCAAATTGATCTGCCATTTTCTTCTGAGATCACTCCTCAGCAGGAACAGGCTCCCCACCAGTGACAATGAAACCCTTACAAACAGAGGTGCCAATATTTTCAGCATCAAAAGCATCTTGGTTCTCCCCACAACACAGAATGACTGAGCTTAGTCATATAGGAATGCACTTAGTCATATAGGAATGCACTCCTTTTCTTCCATTGAAATTGGACTTTCATGCATGTTATTGGTCAGTTCATTTTCCACTCCCTGATGGAAAATCTTCCCTTGATTCTGCAGTTTGTACATTGTCCTCTAAAAATA
>VMDO01020017.1:18004-38557 GCA_007922755.1 Pedetes capensis
TGTGTCACTCCAGTCCTTCAAGAATGCATTTCTTATAGCTTAGCATGTTATAATTTCCCTAATGCCAAAAGTCCACCTCAAACATTCTCCTTTGACTGTGCTACCATTGCAAGGTGAGAGAAATGACATCTTGGAAATCTTTTATGAGAATTTGGGTCCACCCATTCAAATCCTTAGCCTACTAACTTGAATCCAATTATTTTAGGATCCAAAGGACTCTGAAGCTTACGCTAGTCACACCTGACCATAGTAAACCCTGTGAATCTCATTGAGCTCTTCACAGTTGCTGGGCATTGCACAGGATTTACTCCCATATCCTTCCCTTAAACCAAGGGTGCCAATACTTCTGACCCTACTAAGTGACAGTTCACAGCAGGAATAATAATTGCTTCTGTATTGATATGACAAGTTCTTCTCCCTAGAGTGTCTTATATGGAAGCTCAGCAGGAACAGGTCCCCCATGGGCAACTAAGAAACCCTCAGAAATACAGATGCTGAGATTTTCAGCATCAGAGCATCATGATTCCCCCCATAGTACATGCTGACTGAGAGGTGGGCTTAGTCATGTAGGAATGCACTCATTTTCTCTCACTGAAATGGGGTTTTCCATGTATGTTGTTCAAGTCACTCTCCACTCCCTGAAGGAAAATCTTCCCATGACTTTGCAATTTCTATTTTGCCCTCCAGACACAAGCCTACCTCTAAATCTCATTTCAGACTTTACTACCTGGGCAGGGTGAAAGAAAACAATCCTATGAAATATTGGATTTGAATTGTTTGGCAATCCAGGCTGCATTGTGTTTTCTGACAAGAGGGTGCCATGGAGTTCCCCAGGTATATCCCCTTCTCAAGACTATGTTCAAAGGAGTAACATGGCTTCTCAAAACCTCAGCCTGTTACTCATGTACTGTGAAACATGGCAACATACTTTCTCACAGAATGTGTTCTCCCTTTGCAAGATGCTCTATTTGTTCTCCCCGTACTTGAATTCGAATGTATCTTCCATCATTTCAGGCTAGGTGTTCACCTCTCTTCCCATGCTCATTTCCGAATTTTTTGCCATGGATAGAGTACAAGAGGCAAGTGTAAGCTGGTCAGCTAAACACAAAGGCACTAATTTCATTCAATATCCTAGGAAGAATTCTCAAATTCTCCCAGTTATCTGACCCATGAGTAGAATGGTTCCCTTACCCATAGGATTCTCCACCTAAAAACCTGCTCAAATAATATTGCATGAGATTTCAAGTATTACATTACTTTCCTTATTCAGGTGTTCCCTAGAGACCAATCACAAAATCAAATCATCCCCCTCTAACACTAATGAAACCACCATTATGATGATGATTTATAGCCAGTGAGAGTGGGCTTGCCCAGTAGGATGGAATTCATGTGTCACTCCAATCCTTCAAGAAAGCATTTCTTCCAGCTCAGCATGTTACAACTTCCCTAATGGCAAAAGTTCACCTGAAATGCTCTCCTTTGACTGTGCTACCACTGCAAGGTGAGAGAAAAGACATCTCAGAAATCTTTGATGGTAATTTGAGTCCACCCATTCAAATCCTTAGACCACTAACTCTGAATCCAATTATGTCAGAATCCAAAGGACTCTGAAGCTTACACCAGTCACAATGGACCACAGTGAACCTTGTGAATCTCACTGAGCCATTTGTAGTTGCTTGACATTGCACAGGGTTTCCTACAATATCCTTCCCTTGAACCTAGACTGGCTATGCTTCTGACCCCACTCGGTGGAAGTTCACCACAGGAACAAATGCTTCCAGATTGATCTGCCATGTTCTTCTCTGTAGAGTGTCTTATCTCAAAGCTCAGCAGGAAAAGGCCACCCAAGGGTGACTATGATGCTCTCAGAAATACAAGTGCTATGATTTTCAGCATCAGAGTGTCTTGGATACCCCCACAGCACAGGCTGACTGACAGGGGGCTTAGTCACATAAGAATGCACTCATTTTCTACCACTGAAATGGGACTTTTCATTCATGTTGTTGTTCAATTCACTCTCCACTCCCTGAAGAAAAATCTTCCCATGACTATGTAGTTTCTATTTTGCCCTCCAGACATATCCAACTCTCATTTACAACTATAAGACTTGGGCAGGGTGAAAGAAAACAATCCAATGAAAATCTTGGATTCAAATTCTTAGGTCTAAGAATTCAAATTCAAATTCTTAGACTTAACAATTTGAATCCAAATTGTTTGGTAATCCAGGCTACATTTCATTTTTTACTCCTAAATCCTGCCAAAGGGTCACCAGAGATTGTCCCAGGTACTAGGCCTTCTCAAGACTATGTTCAAAAAATAACATACTTCTCAATACCTCAGTCAGTTACTCAAGTCCTGTTTCCAAGGGGAGATCCTCTCCCACAGAATGTGTACTCCCTTTCAATGTTATCTACTTCCTCTCCCAGTACCTGAACTTATCTTCCATCATTTTGGATTATATATTCATCTTCCCTCCCATGCTCAATCCCAAACATTTTTGCCAAGGGTACAGTTCAAGAGGCAAGTGTAGGATTGTGAGTTTAACCCAAAGGCAATAATTTCATTCAATATCCATGGAAGAATGCTCAAATTATCCCAAAGTGTTCTGACCCAGTATCAGAATGCTTTTCTTAAGCATACGATTCTCCATCTAAAAAACTGCTCAAAATTTTTCTATGAAATTTGATGTATTGCATTATTGTCCTTATTCAGGTTCCATAGGGCTATATAACAAAATCAATCCAGCCCTCCCTAACAAAAATACAATTATCATTATGATTATGATTTATCTATAACCACTGAAAGTTGACTTGCCAGTTTGGATGCAATTTGTGTGTCCCTCCAGTCCTTCAAGAACACTTTTCTTACATCTCATCATGATATAATTCCCCTCCTGGCAAAAATCTACTTTGAACTTTCTCCTTTGACTTGTGTTACCATTGCAAGGTGAAAGAAAAGCATCCTGGAAATCTTCAATGTGATCTTCAATTTGAGTCTCCTCATTCAAATCTTTAGACCACTAATTCAAATCTAATTTTTTCGGGATCTAAAGCTGTGCTTCATTTTGCAGCCTTCATCAAGGGCAAGAAAGTTTAGAGAAAATGCACCAGAAATGTCGAACCCCACTTGATGTTTTCAATAACAATACAATTCAGGTTCTCATTGCCTTGTAAAAGACCTGAGTAATACCACAGAAGATAGCAAAATTTATTTGGGTTACAAGTATTTCTTGATTATCCCACCAGGGTTGCATGAACTGTTACTTCTGGGGGTTGATTAGGCAAAGTGTCATGATAGAAAGGCATTGGGTGCTGATATGCTCATCTTATGGTTCCTTAGAGTTGAATGTGTGTGTGTGTGTGTGTGTGTGTGTGTGTGTGTGTGTGTGTGTGTGTGTGATTTATATAGGTAATACCAACATAACCAAATAAGAAAATATGAACAAAAGAACAATTATTTTACAAATTTTCTTTCTGACCTACTAAAAGGACAATATAAACCAATAGGCTAGGAAGGAATTGTGAGAGTAAGTCACACATACATCTTAGTGTGTCTACTTTGACTTGCATATAATGCTGAGAGGTCATTTAGTGGACAGTTTGGGTCATAACATTTGCACACAAAGAGGTAAAATGCATTGTGATGCAGCTTATTAGAAATTATAAGCAATTTCCATTAGAAGTGATTGATTCTTGAAATATAACAACATAAAAAGTTCAGGTCATGTTCATATTAGAAGGTATGTTCATGGATACCACTACCACCAGACTCCTTTCACATCCGTTACTTCTGATTTGTGAGTTAAAGGAAAGACATGTCTGGTATGACCTTACCTGAGAGACCACCTTGGAACTATTGGGTATGTAAAGTGGGAGAAATACTCCAAGGTTAAGCTAGCATAAACAGCCATAGTAAACTCTAGGAATGTCATTAAGCCATTCACAGTTGTCAGGCATTGCACAGGGTCTACTAATATATCCTTCTCTTGAACCTAGGGTGGCTATGCTTCTGACTCCAATTGGTGGCAGTTCACAGTAGGAGCAATTGCTTCCTGAGCGATCTGCCATGTTCTTCTCCCTAGAGTGTCTCATCTGGAAGCTCAGCAGGAACAGGCCTCCCATGGGTGACTATCATACCTTCAGAAATATAGGTGCCATGACTTTCAGCATCAAAGCAACTTGGATTGCCCCATAGCACAGGCTGACTGATATGTGGTGCTAGTCATATAGGAATGCATTTGATTTCTCCCACTGAAGTGGCCTTTGTGTGCATGATGTTACTGAATTTACTCTCTACTCCCTGAAAGAAAACTTCTAGTGACTCCTCAGTTTGTACTTTGCCTTTCAGACATATGTCCAACTCTCATTTACTTTACCATTTTGGCAGGGTAAAGGAAAACAAGCCTATGAAAATCTTGGATTCGGATTGTTAGGTCTAAGAATTCAAATTCTTATACCTAACAATTGGAATACAAATTATTTTGGAATTCAGGCAGCATTTCATTTTTCTGCCATAAATCCTGCCACAAGGGGGTGCAAGAGAATGCCTCAGGTACTTTCCTTTCTCATGACAGTGCAAAGAAGTAACCTGGCTTCTCATTACCTCAGCCTGTTAATCAAATCCTGTAGACATGGCAGGATTCTCTCCCACAGACTGTGTGCTCCTTTTGTAGGATGTTCTGTTTACTCTCACATTTTCCTAAACAGGAACATACCTTTCATCATTTTCGGTTATGTATTCTCCTCACCTCCCATGTTCAATCTCAATTTTTTTTTGCCGTTTAAGTTGAGTTCAAGAGGCAAGTATAACATGATCAGTTTAACCCAAAGACACTAAGATCATTCAATATCCCAGGAAGAATTCTCAAATTTTACCAAAGCATCTGACCCAGTAGAGAATGCTTCCCTTACCCATATGAATCTCCATTTAAAAATCTGCTCAAAAGTTTTGCAAGAGTTTTGAGGCATTGCATTGCCTTCATTATTCAGGTATTCTAGAGGGACATATTATAAAATCAAACTAGTCCCCCCAACATACACACAATCATCATTACAGTTTTGATTTATCTATCACCACTGAACTGCAGCAATACCATTGTGGCATCAGTTCCCATCAGATCTCAGAAGCTAATCAGGATCAGGCCTGGGGGAGACCATCTAGGAACTCCAGCTACTTTAGGCTTGGTAGAAGTACCTGGCAGTCTACTTCCAAAAAGCAATCACCCATTGATAACTCTATGAATAGCAGAGAATCACAAACAATACTGATTCATTTGTTGTGTGTACAGTCGCTGTGAGAGGGACACCAACTAGACAGGTCCTAATAACAACAACATCAACACTGAATGTGGACTTGCCAGGTAGAATGCACTTCATTTGTCTCTCTAGTCCTTTAACAACTCATTTCTTATAGCTTAGCATATTATAATTTAGCTACTGGCAAAAGTCCACTTCCATCTTCCTCCTTTGATTGTGCTACCATTGCAAGATGAAAGAGAAGACATCTTGGAAATGTTTGATGTGAATTTGAGTCCACCCATTCAAATCCTTCGACCACTAACTCAAATCCATTTCCTTCAGGATCTAAGGCTCCACTTCATTTTGAAGCTCTAATCAAGGGCAAGAAGTGTTGCAGAAAACACACCAGGAATATGGAACACTATTTGTTCTCCTCAGTAATGATAGGATTAAGATTCTCATTGGATTGTAAAAGACCCAAATAGTACTACTGAAAACAGAAATTATGTATTTGGGTGTATAAGTATTTCTTTGATTATCAGATCCAGAACATATGGTCCATTACTCCTGGGAGTAGATGAGGCAAAACTTCATGACAAAATGGCAGTGGGTGCTGATATTCTCATTTTATCAATCTATGGATTTGGGTCTGTGTGTGTGTGTGTGTGTGTGTGTGTGTGTGTGTGTGTGTGTGTGTATGTGTGTGTGTGATGTATGTAGGTAATACCTGATATAACCAAATAAGAAAATATGAACAAAAATCAATTCTATTATAAATATTCTCTTTTTCCCATTAAGAGTACTACATAAACCAATAATATAAGAAGGAATTGTAAGAGTATGTTACACATATCTCTTAGTGTGGCTAGTTTCAAATGTATATAATTCTGGGAGTTCATTTAATGGGCAATTGGAATCATAATGTTTGCTCACAAAGATGTAAAATACAATGTGGTGCAGCTTATTAGAAATTATAAGGATTTTCCATTAGAAGTGATTGATTAAGGAAATATACAAATACAAAAAGTTCAGATCATATTCATATTAGAAAATATTTATTGGGATTCACACTTGCAAGAAGAATGGAAAAGGGAGCATTGGGAGGGGAGTTTGTTCGGTGACAAATGTGCAGACAACTGAGCAGAGCAAAGATTGAGGTTTAGAGATGGGAATTCTCCCTAAAGCCTGGCCGGCTCTTTTATAATCACTTAGATCATGTCTTGGTGTATTTGTGATTTGGAGAAGATGGGCTTTTTGCAATCTTGGAATATGTTGAACTGTTTGATGTTTGGGTAAATTCCTTAGAGGGAATGGAAATGTTTTCCCTTGAAGGAAGATGCTGGCACCCTTCTACCATGTCTACCATAGCATTACAACTGTGCCTTGTTTGATATGCCATCTTGTGAGTGCTTAATGGTAATAAGTATCACCCACATACCTCTATCTCAGAAAATCTTGTTATTTATTTTACATGATTTTTCATTCTGGTCATTTTTAATCAGATGTCTAGGACACTCTCCATTGCTAAGGGATTTATATATATTCCACAAAGTGTAGTGACAGGCACAATATCTGAAGCTCTGCTCATAAGTGGGATTTCCTATCATCACTATTTTTCAAAACCACATTAAATAGGACTGTTGTCAGTTGCCAACCATTTATGTTTTGTATTTGTATAGGGACAGGTGTCACCATTCACGTACACTTTGATTCTTAAAGAATGAAACTAATCCCCAGTATTTTCATGGAGGTGAAAATTTTCCTTTATCTCAATTTCAACTCACCATTCTAATGATTCTAATATTGTTGCACTTTTTTTTCTTTATTTTTATTTTGGTGGTATCTGGGTGTTGAACCTAGGGCTTCTTAAATACTTGGCAAATGCTGTGCCACTGAACTGCACTTCTTGCCCATTTTTATATTTTTGTTTTGAGACAAGGTTTTACTAAATTACACAAGCTCTCTCTGGCCTTGAACTTGTGATCTCCTGCTTTAGCTTCCTCAGTCACTGGGATTACAAGTGTGTGTCATCACATGAAAAAATTTAAAAGTAATTGGAAGATAAATATAGTTTGTTCTTCACAGACATTGTATACAGAGCATACAAAGACATGTATAACTTATAGAATTTTTATAATTGAATAGTGGATTACAATAGTGTCAAGTTTATTTCTGTACCAACAATGTAATATTTAGTTAGTGAATATTTGAAAGAAAAGCACCATTTACAAATATGTCAAAAGGTTTGCAGTGAGTCTAACAAAATATATAAGATTTTTACAAAGTAAACTCTAAATCACATAAATTCAACAAAACAAATGGAATAGTATAATATCAATGAATTAGAGACATTTTAAAAGCATCCATTATTTTGAATAGAATCATAACTTCAAAGAAATCACATCAAGATTATAGTAGGATTTATTAGGAGCATTGAAAAATAAAAATAAATTCCAAAGTTTAAAAGAAATGAAAAATAGTCAAGAAAAGTCAAGATACATTTTAAGAAGAACAAGATGCTGGATATATAACAGTAGATAACAAGATGAATAAGTATTATAAAAAACTACAATAGGTAAAGTAATGTAACTTTATCACAAGCATAGACCAAACAACAAAACAGAATATAATCTCTAGAAATAGATGCAGGTACAAATGACATTGATTTATAGCAAAGCAGAATTATAGCTACAGGACTTTTTTTTTAAATAAAGAGCAGTAGGTTGGTAGGATAACAACAGCTGTCCTTCCCCTTGAAGATTAGGGTTAATTACTCTTGCCAATATGTTGTCTCCTTTTATTGCCTATTCATCTCCAGCAATATAGTATATACTAGGATGTACAGATCCAATTGATATTCCTATTGCCATATTTCCTTTGCTATAAAATGACTCTTTGGGTATAAACAATGATTTTGCAAGATCAAGGGTTCACATATTCAGTAAGTTCTTGCTGGTTAATATCTTGCACATAGGAAAAACAGATAGATGTTCAAATAGATAATTAATAATAAGCTCTTCTTCCACATTGGAGGTCCAGTAACCAAATTTTTATAAAGTAGCTATAAATTCTCCTGGAAAAGATGTTTATTTTAGCAAATATATTCTTAGCCTCTATTCCTTGGAGATTTGATATTAGCATCTGCATCAGCCATATTGGTCTTTATGGGCAGAAGCTGACACTGTTGAGCCTTGGATATTTCCTATTTCTGATACTATATCTACTCCACTGATACACTTTTTGCTGGCTATGGGATATGGTGTGGCCAAAGACAGTAGTCTGGCTAATAACAGTTTGTCAAGTCATTGTTTCCAAGTAGTCATTTAGGGATTGGCTCCTCTGTGATGGATGTTCCCAGGTTGACATAAAATGCAACACAAAGCATCTTCTGGATTTGTTCCAATGCACATAGATCCGCACATGAGTTTCTTTTACAGATCTAGGCATGGAGTGTCCAAATATTTTATTTCAGATTCTTCACTAATCATTTATTGCTCACTACCCATAAGTTTATTTATTCTTGCATGGAGACATTTCTATTTCTGCACAAATACAATAAACAGACATGACAACTGATGTTCTGGTCCTCATGAGGATTTCTCCATGTAACCAACTATGAAATAGGGATGCAAGAGGTTTATTGGAGAGTGCTCTTTGAAGTAGCTGTTAGAATGTGAGGGAAGTTGGATTGAAAGAATTGAAATGTTAATAAGGGACAGTCAGAAAGAAGAATCACATAATTTATAGAAATGATTGAAATTGGGATGGGACATCAGAATTTTACCTATTGTAGAAATGGTCTGAGAGTTTTAATTTGAAAAGGATCAGAAAATAAACACAGAGGAGCCATAATGTTAGTGAGGTTGTTCCTTGTGCAGACTGCCTTTTCCTGTGAATTGTGAGCAATAAACATTCCTCTTACCTGAGAAAACAAAACAGTTCCTCTAACCCAAGGCAAGGAAATGAAAAGCACAACATACCACTCATTTTGGAAACAACATTACTATAAATAAGGATAATGTAAATGGCTACTATGAAAATAGGACAAATTTTGAAGACTGCTGACTTCTGAAATATCACTTTTCTAATTATATCAAGGAACAAATATAAAAGCACTTTGAATATTACATGCCTCGCGACAATACAAAGTACTATTATTATTAAAAGAAAACCTTCAGGGCAGTATCCATCTTCATTTAACTTATCTAGTATTGAAAAGAAGCTATTGTCAGCACACATGTGAATTGAATAAATATTTTAAAGCTTTGTGATGCTGGTTAGTAAAAATATAAAAAACAGAAAGCATCTTCTTTGTCTGCTTAAAATGTTTCAGTCTTCTTTTAATATTTATAATAAACAGAGCTGGGAAACATGTATGTGCCTATAATCCCAGCAAAAGAGGAGGAGAAAGCAGAATCCAGAATTCAAGGCCAAAGGCAGCCCGTTTAACTTAGCAAAACAATGTTCCAAAGAGAGGATAAAACAGAAAAAAAAATAAAAAATAAAAATAAGGCAATTCATTTTTGATATATTTTTATTAAGCAAGATATAAGAAAACTTTATAGAACTTGTTATCAATGAAAAAAGATTTTTCCTTACATTTTTAAGGCATTATATTTTCTTATAGTATATTGTTAAAATTAATGAATGTTGATGCATTAATTAAATTTCCTTTTGGTATTCATATTTTCTTATTTTTTCACCCAATGTCATCTTTGCGTACTAGAATTCCCTTCAGGACACTGCATTGCATCTAATCATCATGTTTCTTAAGTTCCTTTTGGTCATGACCATTTCTCAAACTGAGTTTTGAGGACTTGGCAGTTTTGAAGAGTTCTGGTTAGTCATTTTATGGAATTTATTTCAATTGAGAATCAGAGGTTTTACACACTTTTTGATATTCTCACATCATTTCTGATTACTGCCTCTAGAATTATGTTTCCAGTCAAATACCACCAAGGAAAAAGTGCCATTTTCATAATATTTTACCAAGGATATATATTACTAACATGACTTAACACTTGAAATATGAGATCAACCACCTGACTGAGACTGTTGACTTTTCATCATTAGGAAGTTGATTTCCATTCTCTCCCCTCTTTTAATAGGGTAGTTTGGGAATAAAATCATTATATGCCTAAACATAAGGCATGGGAGGTATGTTCCACTTCCTTCACGAAAGACTATCTAATTATATGAGAGCTGAGCAAAAAATGCAATGAATGCTTAAAAAACTTGAAGGGAATTAGTTACACAAGGTTTCCTATAAGAATTTTTGTTTAAACATGCACTTAATTTTTGATTATCCCTTCTATAGCATTCATTCACACCAGACATGTTCAAATTTCTTTCATTAATTTGGTTTTATTGAAACTTTTCTTTTCTTTCTTTTTTTTTTCCGATTTCATTAATTTGGGTTTATTGAAACTTTTCTTTTCTTTCTTTTTTTTTTTTTTTTTTTCCGATTCTGGTGGTTGAACCTAGGGCTTTGCGCTTATATGTTTTGGAAGTGCTGTATCGCTAAGCTGCACCCTCAGCACATTTTTTTAATTTTGAGACTGGGGATCACTAAATTATGCAGGTTGCCACTATTCTGGAACTTGCTGTCCTCCTGCTTCCGCCTTCTGAGTCACTGGGATTATAGGTGTGTGCCACCGCGTGCAGCTTCAAACTTTTTTATGTAATTATAGAATTGTAGCCAGAGGTAGCCTGCATAATTTATTGAGACCCTGTCTCATAAAGTGAAAAAAATGGGCTGAGGATGCAGCTGAGTGGTACAGCCCTTGCAAAGCATGCAAGCGAAGCTCTGGGTTCAAATACCAGTACAAGGAAAAAATATATATATGTGCGTGCGTGTGTGTGTGTGTGTGTGTGTGTGTGTGTTTCACTTTGGGCTGTATTATCCAATATGACTTTATTTACCTATGCTCAAATTCTTATAGATTTTATCAGATAAGTCATTGTATTGCCTCCTGTGTCTCTTTGGAATCCTCCTATTATTGTGTATGTGTGTGTTAGTTTTGAACACTTATTATCTCCTAGTAATAAAAAAAATCAGGTTTATTTTCTATGTTCCCTGACCCAGTCCTAGAATTAAATATTTCTCCAAGAATCCTGGTTCCTTTTATTTGAGAAGGATATTATATTATTCAATAATTTCTGCATTGGGTTGGATCCCCCTCCTTGTGAATAGGCACAAATATGGATCTCTTCCAGTCAGTTTTCGACCTGGTAACTGTTTTCCAAATCTCTTGGCATGAACAAATGAGCACTCTCATGCTACATCTGTTTGATGAAACATCTTGATTTGTATTCCATCAGTTTCTCGAGACTTTGTGTTTAGGCAATACATTCAAGGGGGTTTCCAATTCTTTTAGTACCATTTTCCTAATCATATGCAAACTCTTCAAATGTCTCATCATTGGCCAATTCTTTTTGGTATAATGACTGTGTGTTCCATTAGTTTCATCTTTTTTGATGTTTCTGCATCATTTAATATTTTCCCTATAGAATTATTCACTATCACCACTCAAGGCTTGAAGTTTTTCAGACTCCCTCTGGTCTCGAATTTGTGATCCTCCTGCCTCTGCCTCCTGAGACACTGGGATTACAGGCGTGCACCACCATGCCCGGCTTAATTTTTTCAATTCTTTAAGCCAGAGAAAATGAGAGCATATTCTTTACTTTTGGTTTTCTACCTCCAGCTCTTTACATATGTAATTAGAAAGTTTTATTTTATCTTCTAGAGCTGCCCTTTGAAATCTTCTGTTCATTTCTTTAACTTTTGTCATGTGTTCCTTTTACTTTAGGTACTCAATGTGCAAGTGTCAGTCTTTTTGGATATGTAATTTAGTCTTTCCTTGTTTTCTGTCCCTTTACTTACCTTTTACTTTCCTCATGAATGATGTCTTTGATGTCATGACACAACTCATCTTGTCTTTGATCTTCAGTATCTAATGAATCAAATCTGTTCTTTAGATGGTCTCTAAACTCAGGAGGTATATACACACGGATGTACCTTGGCTCTCATACATTTGTTCTAATTTTCTTTGGCTCCAGTTTGAACCTACATGGTTTGATCCACAATCAGCATGTGCTTTAGTTCTGACTACTGACACTGAGATTTTCCATCATCTCATTCTCCAAATGTAGTGAATTTGACCCCTGTATATTCCATCTGATGAATTCCATATGCATAATCATTGTTTGTGTTGGTAAAAAAATGTATTTTCAATGAAAATGTCATTGGTCTGATATAGTTCTATCATGTGATCTCCAGCATTATTTCTTTCACCAAGGCCATGTATTCCAACTACTGTGTCTTCGTTTCCAACTTTTACATTCCAGTCACCAGTAATTATCAACAGATTCCGATTGCATGGTCAATCAAACTCAGACTGCAGAACATGGTAACAATATTCCTTTTCTTATTTGTAGCCTTAGTGGTGGGTCCATAAATATGAACAATAGTCACATTAACTGGCCTTCCCTTTAGGTGAATGGATATTATTCTATCACTGATGGCATTGTAAATCAGCATAGATCTTGAGATGTCTTTTTTGATGATGAACACTACCCCATATTTTATAGCACAATGGGAAATTTGGTAAAATTTTACTTTTATTCATTTATTCTACAACTATTCATTGACCATGAACTTTTTATTAATGTCTTCTGTTGACAATTCATGTGAAATACTGTTCACAAAATCTGTGAAACAAACCAAATTCTGATATCACAGTAGAAGTTATCCATTGGGTTTCAGTGCATAGAGACTTATAGAATAATGTATTTACTAAAGTTAATAAATGATAAAAATGACATTTTATTCATGAGATTGCTTTAAAATGGTGTACAGTACATTTGTTTCTAAAGTAATAGCTTTTAAATCATACACAATATAAAAAGGTATGGAAAATGTTTTTGAAATTTAAAATACTACTTACACATTATCATATGACCTTGTTTAGTATGCAATTATTTTTATGTCCTTTTAGTGGTAAATGATGGAGGGGTACAGAGTAATACAGCATTGACTTTTCCATTATGTAACTATTATATCAATTTTGGTTATGTTTTTACCAACTTACAAGGTTAATGGAGCCTTCTAACTAATATGCAGTAAAACTCAAATGCATATTGGATTATATTCCCCTATTTTTCCAATGTACTCATGAAATTGCCTTGTTTACAATGAGAATATCCTCTACTCCTTTATCCCTCTACATTGATTCTCCTCCCCATTCAAATTTCTCCAATCTTTGCCTCTTTTTGCAAATTCCCTCCCTTCTTCTTCCTACTCTTTATATTGTCCCCTCTTCACTAAATTTAATTTTGCATTTTTATACGTCAACTTATGCATAGGATATTTTCTTCCTTTAAGTGAGATTTACTCGCCACATATGAGTGAGAATATATGGTATTTCTCTTTTTGAGCTTACATTCATTCACATGCAATTATTTTTGGAATACTTTCAATATTCATTAACAAGTAGGAGTAAGATGCTTGACATACAAGTTTTCATATGATAACATAAATGATACATTTATCACCACATATGAGCAGAAAAACTTCAAAAAGTATAACTTCAAAAAGTATAACTTCAAAAACTATAAAAAGTATTTACCAATAAATATTTATTGAGTACTTTGTGGATGAACTATGATATTTTGTTTTGAGAAATTATATGAATAAAATAGACATGTTACCTAACATTATGATTGTGTCCACTGGGAAAGATAAAGTATGCAAATATTTACTTATAGAATAAGCAAAGGAAGAAGAAACATCACATGTATTAATTTTCCTCTAAAATAATAAATCAAGAAGTGTATATTATATGATATGTGAGGTAACAATGTCCACAATACCTAATTTAACCCATTCAAAAACTATATGATAAGGGAGTATTTTTTTAATTTAATTTTTTAGAAGAAAAGGCAGAGGACTTGTGAAAAAGATTTTAGCTGATGGGCAAAAATATATCTAAAATTATGACATACTTTGATGTCAATACAATTTGACATTTAAAAGTAATTCTTATTACATGATCATCATCAGATGAACTTTCAACTTATTTTTTAGAGAACAGTTAGAAGAAAGATAGATAAGTCAAAAAGCAGAATGTTTTCAAAGGTCATGAAAAGGGGAATGCTGACGAAAGATAACAGGACATTCCCCTCCAGAGGGCCGTCCATGATAATTTGATTTCTTAAAACATTAAAAGAGATTTCTTTTGTCCTGGCTTTTAACTGTAAAGAATAGTGAGACCAAACTCTTCCAGTCAAAGGTGGATGATAATTTAACATAATAGAACCTTACTGTTTTGTCATATCCTGTGGCACATTATGCTTTTCTTACCTTCCCATATCTTTTAATCTAACTAACTTCAGCATTATCAGTCACGCACACTTAGTATTGTAAATATTCTATAATTCTTAGAAGTCTGAATGCCTGAGTGGAATGGGCAGATATTTTAAATATAAATAAATATATGAAGAAATAAATACACTTAATCAAAACAATAAGAAGATTGTGATCTATATTTTTATCTTGAATTCAAGCATATATATATATATATATATATATATATATATATATATATGTTGTTGTTGTTGTTTTTGCAGTAATGGGGGTTGAACCCAAGGTCTTGTGCCTGCATGCTTTGCAAGTGCTTGACAACTGAGCTGCACCCTCAGCCCATTTTTTTACTTTTTGAGACAAGGTCTCACTAAATTATGCAGACTGACTCTGGTCTCGAACTTACGATCCTCCTGCCTCCGCCTCCCGAGCCACTGGGATTACAGGCGTGTGCCACCACTCCTGGCTAAGCATGTGATTCTTTAAAAATTATCTATGATGAAGAAGAGCATATTTTGTTTTGGAACCTTATTTAGTGGCTACTAGATGATATAATATTAAATTATTTATATGAACACATTTTGAAAAATATGTTAGTTTATATTTTCCTTTATGCCTGATTATCTACTATGCTTGGATCAGAAATAATGATACCATATTTTCTATTACAACAGAATTTCTACATTTTCCTAGGTAGAGATACAGGCATCTCTTTGACATAGACGTCTACTATGTAGGCACCTTGAGTTCAAGGAGAAAGCCTAAAGTATAAGTGCAAATATATAAGAGAATATTTCCAATCCTGATTGCCTGAACATACTGACTTGCTCTCATCTCTCTCTTTCTCTTTTTTTAATAATGAAGTATGTGACAAAGGCACATAAACAGAGCAAAGTGATGAAAGGGAAATTAGTCAATTTAATGGAGCAAATCTTTTCCTTTTTGTATGTTAACCTCTATAGCATTTATAACTACAGACCATATATTGCCTTATTGTTGCACATGCAACATATATTTTAGGGAAAAATAATGTCCATAATACTGCATCCATTATGATGCAATAAGAGATCTAAAGAAAGGAACAGCATAATGAACAGAACTTGATGAACATATTGGCTATCAAAATTGAGTTAAAGAGTCAGAGATTTATAGCATAATGAGGAGGAATACTATGCACAACTTTTCAAGGATTTGAACTCATATCTGAATAAAAATTCTGGTACCTAAGATAACGGCTCAAGCTATTCTATTTTGCAGATAGCATATAGCTCGGACTTGTTTTGGTTTTTTGTTTTCCAGAGTATCAATTTATATTTGACATATGTGCAATATTTTTAGAACATAAATTTAATACATTTAAATATGTTTGATTTTAAAATTTGTCATTATTCTATTTGTTTTGCCACTATGACTCAAAGGAACCCTGTTGAATTTCTGTAGCTCCTTTTCTACCTGGCTGCTTTTTTTCTAAAATCTTTTATTGTTTACTACAGCCACAGCCTTCCTGAACTCTGATATTTTTCTCTTCTCCTTGAAAGTGTTTGGATTCAATTTGAGTTTCCCTGTTCTAAGCTAGTATTCTAGAAAATGCCCCCAAGCAAAAGTAAATAGCAACTGGAGAGTTCATGTCATATAGTTCCCTTTTCTCAGAGATTGAATCCTTGCAAGCTTATTCTCCTATGTCCAAAAATATTATTATATGTGATTTCTATTTATCTAGTTGTGTTTTTTATTGGAAATTTTTAATGTACATCTTAATGTAATTCATTTTGACATGCTTTTCATTATGACATTTCCATATATGCATTTTGATAAACATTATTCATATAGGTTACCCCTTACCCTCCCCTATGCTTCCCACCTCCCACCCTTCCCATCTAAGTTTCCCATCTAAGTCTTCTCTATCTTTTACTTAGTAGTATTTTTCTATACGTCCTTGGGTTCCAGTTCTGTTTAAGATAGAAACTTTTCCCATAGTGGTCTTTGTTTTTATGTTGTTAGATCAATTACATGCATTTTCTAGTCCATTTATGTTGACATCATTCTTATCCCCCTACCTTTTAGTTGTGTTTTAAAGGAGTAGGGTTATGGCTGAAAAGATAAGTCTCAACTATCCTATTTCAATATCATTTGAGGTTGCAAAACAGAATATGAGGACAACTAGAAATAAGATATCTAAGTCATAAGCAAATTAAATATGGTGGAATTTATTCTCCTGAATTCATATAAAAAATTCAAAATCAAGGAGTAAGTGTCAAGGCAAATCAGGTTACAATAATATGCCCATGGTTATGATAGTGGTTGAGAGGGTAATAGGTATCATCACTCTTATGTAACAGAAGAGAAAATGACCACTGATTTATTTTGCTCTGGAAATGTTGGAAGTTGTAAATGTATCTACATTGTGCAGGTGTAGTTCTGACTCTCTTTAACTATCCTTTGGCTGGTGAAACTATGCCTTCCATTCTATCTACTTTTCAGTAGATCTGGGAGACAAAAATGCTAGTCTTAAGGTAATTAAGCTTTGTTACCTTGAAAAATATACCAATTGCTTTATAAGAATATTTATTGTGGGATGAATTTCTACATGGAAAGAAAAGCCCCTAACAAACTCATTAACTCATAGATACCAACAATAAATGTTGGAAACATTTCTAAAGAAAAATAGAAAAAGAAAAGAAAACTGAGCAGTCTGTGGGGTGAAAAAGAACAGGCAGAACTGGCAATTTTCTTAGACTTTTTACAAGTGTCTCACACAAGGAGAGTTTCATATTTTGTGACTTTGTCTTAGATCAGAAGCATCTTAATATTGTGCATATCAGATAAAACTTGCATAGATACTTCCATATAATATTTTGGGGCAAATTGTTGGGGATTTTTAAAATCATATCCCACAACTAGGGTCCCTCATGACAGCTTGAGGGGCTGATCCCTAGTTGACCCCAGGGCTCATCTCACTCACTCACACCAGCCCCTCCCATTGAGTGAGCAAAGATGGTACCTGGCCAGTCTGACCTGCCCTAACCACCCTAAATTTGATTGGCTCCCCTCAGCATTTTTGGGTAATAACTGTCCCCATCTGGCAGATATGTCAGTTTACCTGCTATATCTTTCAGATGTGTGCCCTAATTGGCTGAACCCCAGCATGTGACCCCTCCAGGACCCTATAAAAGTAGGGCTCCTGGACCCCCTTCACCCTCACCTTTCTGATCGTCCCTCAACTGTCACCTGACCCACATCACCTGGACTAGCACTCCCTATTCCAGTGAGATCTGCAAGCAAGCTGGTGTGATCAAGACCAGGGGCCCCGAAGAGCTGAAGGATTCAAGCAAGCCACTAAGAGCCTCCCAATTCCTCCCATCCTTGGGAAGGAGGAAGGCCAAGAAGGCGAGCTGTGAGCAACAAGATCAATTGACCTCCACGGAACACCAGCAGCTGTGGCTGTGCTTTTAAGGCTGAGCTGTACCAGCCTTAAGCTGCAGGCTTAGAGCCAGCACTTAGTGGGTATAGAGCTATGCTGCATAGTGGATGCTTGCTCCTTGCTCTCCATCAGGGGAGCACCCAATAAACCTTACCTACCCTGTTTCACCAACTGAAGGTCTCCTGAAGTCCTTCATTTGTGCCACTGATTAATATCAACCCTGTTCAGTAAGTCCCCAATACTTACTGGTTATGTTATAGGCTGGCTCTAATCTTAGCTGGCCTAGAGCCAAAACTGCACAGCAAATAACTCTAAAACAGACAATGAAGCAATCAGTGTTGTTGGAATGTGAGAGGGGCATTCTAAAAAGTAGATGTTGTTGCTGTTGTTGAGTCAGTATCTGACTCATAGAGACCCTCATAGGGTTTTCAATGGTTGATTGTCTCAAGATTGCCTTGGGACTGGACTCCCAGGTCCTTCTCCCATTTTTGCGGTGCTGGGAATTGAACTCGGGACCTCAGAGAATGCAGTGCAGTGCTCTACCAACAAGCTAAATCCCAGCCCAAAAAGTAGATAGTAATAGAAAAAGATATCAAAATGAGTGTTTTAAAGATATTTTAAGTCTCTGGATGTCCCATTAACTATATTTATACAGCTTCAAAGCTAAGGCAGTCTAGATTTCGATCTGACCTGTCACCTAACACAAAGAAGACAGAGTACATTAAATCTAACTGAGTTAATTGCCTACTAAAACAAATATTAGTGTGCAAACATACCATGACAGCATCTGATCCCATCAGGTCTTGGTAGCTAAACATGGTCAGGACTGTTTAGTACTTGGATGGGAGACCGCCTGGAACATGAGGGGCATTGCCTTGGGAGCAGAACCCAGCAACCCACTCTTCCCAAAAAAGGAAAAAAAAAAATCTGCCATTGAAAATCCTATGAATAACAGAGATGCACTAACAATAGTGTTTTTCCTGTTGTATGAGTCTCTCTAAGTTGGATACCAACTCATTGGCACCCAACAACAACAACAACAACAAAACAAATATGGGGCTACAGTACAGATCGGCTGGTAGAGTACAGCTTCATACTTTCTGAGAGCCCTGGTTTGATCCCCAGCACTGCAAAAAAATGGAGAAGGAAGTGACAGTCCACTCCTGAAACAATCCAGAAACACCCATTGAAAACCCTATAAGGGTTGCTATGAGTGGGACATGACTTGACAGTATCCAAAACAAGAACAATTAAAAAAAAATCAGCTTTTTTAAAGAAATGTAAAATAATGCAGTTTGTCATAGCATAATTTTCACAAGGTACAAAATATAATCCATTTATTGAAAATATCAAGACCCCCCTAAATTTAACCCCATCTCAAATTAGAACACAATCAATAATGGCCAAACACAAGATGAATCATTTGCTAAAATTAGCAGTGAAAGGCTTTTAGGCATCTATTATTATTATTACATACAAAGAAAATAAAGAAAGAATGAAAGGTAGGAAATCCAAGTAAACAAAAATATATTTAAAAGCATAGAAACTTTAAATAAAAACATTAAAAATAAATATGAATTTACTGTTGTTGTTGTTGTTAGATGCCGTCAAGTCGGTATCTGACTCATAGGGACCCTTGTAGGGTTTTCAATGGCTGACTGTTTCAGGATTGCCTTGGGAATGAATTGCCAGGCCCTTCTCCCATTTTTTTGGTGCTGGGAATTGAACTTGGGACCTTAGAGACTGCACAGTGGCACTCTACCAACTGAGCTAAATCCCAGCCCGAATTTACTGTACAGTGTTAATAAAACAGAAATGATACTAAGTAGATTTAAAATAGTGAAATTAAATTTTATGAAATAAATGCTATTATTGTACATTGAAAGCCACAAAAATTCTGAAAGACATTTAAGAGTATTTAGGTAAGCAAAAATATGCCCTCTTCATAGTTTGGAAGAACAATTATAGTTATCGATGCTGTTAGAACTGATCAATAGGCTCAATGGGAATGTAATAAGAGCTCATGAAAACTTCAAGTCCATGTTTAAACAAAGTGACAAGCTGATTCTAAATTTAGTATGAAATTACTAAAAATGTGAAGTAGATAAATGTAAAAGAAGAAAATGGAGATATTATACTACACAATTAAAAGAATAGCTATAAAAGTTCATTATATATACAATCATATATAAATGAAACCAATATGTTCTACATAGAGCCATGTATATGTGGGCAGATGATTTTTGACAAAGATACCAAGACACCTAAAAAGAGAAATCAATATTTTCAAATTTGGGTTCTATAGCTTGTTGCCATGACCCATAACTGTAATCCCAGAGACTAACTAGACTGAAGCGGATTGTGATTTTGAGGCAAAAGGCAACCTGCACAGTTCAACATGACCTCTAGCCAAAAAAAAAAAAAAAAAAAAAAAAAAAAAAAAAAAAAAAAAAAAAAAAGAAAGAAAGAAAGAAAGAAAATGAGGGGTGGCTAAGGGTTTGGCTCAGTTGAAGAACACATGCCTAGTATGTGAG
>VMDO01020018.1:0-38445 GCA_007922755.1 Pedetes capensis
CTTTTCCTAGAGCAATGCGTCTTTGGATTTCTTGACTGCTGCTTCCACGGGTGTTGATTATAGAGCCAAGCAAAGTAAAATCTTGGACAACCTCAATCTTTTCTCCATTTAATGTGAAGTTGCGTGCTGACCCAGTTGTAAGGATTTTTGTTTTGTTGATGTTTAGTCGTAACCCATATTGAAGGCTATGATCTTTGAATATTCAGCAGTAAATGTTTTAAATCCTCTTCATTTTCAGCAAGCAAAGTGGTGTCATCTGCATAACGAAGGTTGTTAATGAGTCTTCCTCCAATCTTGATGCCACGTTCTTCCTCATACAGTCCAGCTTCTCAGATTATTTGCTCAGCGTATAAATTGAAGAGATAGGGTGAAAGTATATAGCCCTGACGCACACCTTTCTCAACTTTAAACCACTCAGTGTTTCCTTGTTCTATTCGAACAACTGCCTCCTGGTTCATGTACAGATTTCTCATGAGCACAATTGGGTGTTCTGGTATAGTCAAACTTTTTCCCCAGCAACAACCCCTTATCTGTTTGCTATACCTATAGTTTTGCCTTTCCCAGAATATCATATAGTCAGAATTGCAATATGGAAAGTTTTGAGACTGGTTTCCTTCACTTATTATGATTTCTTATTCATACAAATGTATGATTACCTCACTTTTTAAAATTGCTAAATAGCATGTATTTCACTGTACAGAGGTACCAATTTGTTTATATATTCACCAATTTGAATGTATTAGGGTTGTTATCTAGTTTTTGGCAATTATTAAACCATATATTATATATATATATTATATATATATAATATATATACATACATATATATTATATATATATATAATATATATATTATATATATACATACATATATATGTATGTATGTGTGTGTGTGTATATATATATTCATGTACAGATTTCTGTGTAGATGTTAAGTATTCATTTCAGTTGGGTAAAATATCTAGGAATGAAATTACTGGGTCATATGGTAAGTGTGGGCTGGGGTTTACCTCAGTTGATAGGGTGCTGCTCTGCAATCTGAGGACTTGGGTTCGATCTCCAGCCCTACAAAAATGGGAGGACATGGCAATCCACTCCCAAAGTAATCCCAAAACAATTAGCTACTGAAAAACCTATGAAGTTTTCTATGAGTTAGAGTCCACTCAATGGCACCTAACAACAATGGTAAGTCTATGTCTAACTTTATAAGAAACTGTAAAACTGCTGAGCAATGTGAGACATGCCTGTAATTCCAGCTACTTGGGAGGCTGAGGCAGGAGGATCCCAGGTTCAAGGGCAGAGGCAACCTGAGTAACTGAGACCCTGTCTCAAAATAAAAAAGGGGCTGGAGGTGTGACTCAGGGGTAGAATGCTTGACTAGCCTGTGTGAGGCCCTAACTTCAACCTCAGTTAAAAAAAAAAAAAAGAAGGAAAAAACAAGTTATCAAAACTATTTTCAAAAGTGATTCTATCTGTAGCACCTGTGCAATCAGTCTGTCAGTTTCAGGTCCTGTATCCTTGCCAGATATCATGTCCCTCTCCCTCCTGAACAACAACAACAACAACAACAACAACAACTACTACTACTACTACTACTACTACTACTACTACTACTACTACTACCACTACTACTGCTATGATCCTCCTCTTCCTCCTCTCTTCACGTGCGCTTGTGCACACACACACACACACACACACACATTCTAATAAGCAACCAGGGGCATCTCTCTGTGCTAGTAAAGTGAATTTCTCTAGTTAATAATGATGTGAATCTTTTAATGTGTTACTTGCCATTTCTATATCTTATTTACAAGGTATTTAACACTCTTGCTCATATTTCTATTGCATTGTTTGTTCTCATAAAAGTTTTGAGCGCTCTATATGTATTCTGGGTACAAGCCTTTTGTCAGATATGTGATTTGTAAATATTTTGTCTTAGTTTGTGGAAAGTTTTTTAATTCTTTTAACAATGTTTTTGGTGGTTTTAAATTTTGATGAAGTACAAGTTATCATTTTTTTGCTTCTATGGATTACACCATTGGTGTTGTAATATGAGAACACTTCACCTAGCCTGAAGTCACAAAGATATTTTTCCCTATTTTCTTTTAGAATCATATAATTTTATGTTTATATGCACTTAGGTCTATGATCAATTTTGAATTTTTGTTTAAAGTAGAAGGGATGGGTCAAATTTCATTTGCAGTTAGATGTGTACTGAAATGTATCATTTCTTTAAAAAAACTCTTTATTGCATTGCCTTTGTACCTCTGCACTCACTTTTTGTTGTAATGTTAGGTGTTGAACCAGGGGCCTTATATTTGTAACACTCTACTACTCAGCTACACTTCCAGCCAAGCTTTGTAAACAAACTGCCTATATTTATGTGGATCAATTTTCACTGATATAGGTTCCTGCTTTTTTCCAATATCATACTACCTTTATTAATAGAGCTTTATAGTAATTTTGAAATCAGGGGAATTTGTTCTTCAAGATTTGGACTGGGCTAACTGCTTTTTCTTTCTGTATAAATTTTAGAAACAGTTTGGTGCTAACCACCGAAAAATCCCTGTAGGATTTACTGAATTATTGTAAATCTGTAGATCAGTCAGGGAGAACTGACATCTGGAGTCCTCCAATTGAGGAAGGCAGTATATTACTCTACTTATTTGGGTTGTTTTTCTTTTTTGTAGTACTGGGGGTTGAACCCAGGGCTTTGCACTTGCATGCTTTCCAAGTGCTGGACCACTGAGCTGCATGCTCAGTCCTTTTTTTTTTTTTTTTTCCTCTTTTTTTTTTGAGACAGGGTCTCGCTAAATTATGCAGACTGTTTTTGGTCTTGACTTTGCGGTCCTTCTGCTTCTGCCTCCCAAGTCACTGGGATTACAGGTATATGCCACTGAGCCTGGCTGGGTTGTTTTTCTTTTGCAGTGCCTTGTAGTCTTTCACATATTTTGTTAGATTTATACCTGTTTGATTATATGGTGCTACAGTAAATTATATTGTTTTAAGAAATATGAATTGCAATTATTCATTTTTAGTACATGGAAATAGAACTAGTTTTTAATTACTGTAAGTTATACTGTTTTAAAAAACTTGAATTCCAATTATTCATTTTTAGTACAATGAAGTAGAACTAGTTTGTACACATTGAGCTTATATTCTAAAACTTTGCAAAACTCACGCCTCAGATTCTAATGGCTTTTATTTTGGAATTTGCTATGTAAAAATCACAGTTTTGGTGAAGAAGTAGCTTTAGTTCATTTTTCCAATTTGTATACATTTTATTTTTCTTGACTTACTGCATTGGGTAGACAAATGGTGAGATAAGACATTTTTCCTTACTTCCAGGCATAGAGGAAAAACATTACATTGTTCACTACTATATATATTCAGCATAGGTTTTATTTTCTTCTCCCTTGATGTCCTTTCTCAGAGTGAGGAAGTTTCCTTTATAATTCCTACTTTATGGGGCGGCATTTTGTCAAATGCTTTTTCTGTGTCAATATATTGAGATAATTGTATGGTTTTTCCTTTTTATTTGTTAATATGGCAACTCAACAGATTTTCTTACATATAAACACATCTTACATAAAACCAGTTGGTTATAATGTATTTTGTTTCATATATACTGTTGGACTTGATTTGCTAATATGTTAAACATTTTTATTTCTGTGTCTTTGAGAAATATTGGCCTATGGTTTTCTTCAGTGGATTTTTACTTCTGATATTTCATTTTGAAAATTAGTTTCATTATTATAGTTTTCCTTTGTTGAAAACACATCTTTGATTCAAGATTGATTATGTCTACCTCATAAAGAATAGCTGCTTTAAAATCTTTGATAATTCTAACATCTTGGTTACCTTAGTATTGGCATCTGTTTTCCCAGGAAAATTGGAAAACTAGTGACATTTCTCTGGCTTTTTGTATTTCATACTTTTGGCTCTTTTTGTCAACTGATTTGGATTGTATTTTGGACATTTTGAATATTGTCATGAGCTTTTGAGGCCTATTAAAATCCTTTCATGCATTTGTTAATTATTTTAAGCAGACAATTATCCTGGTTAGTTTGAAAAAGTTGTGTCTCACTTTCTGTGGGAAGAAGTTCCAATCAATTGTTTTTGCCTAATTTTGTTTTTCCTTTTTTCTGGTTGTGGTGATCAAACCCAGGGCCTTGTACATAGTAAGCAAGTATTCTATAACTGAGCTACATTACCCCCAGTTATGTATTATGCTGCTTTGGGCTTGTGTACCTCAGGGATGATTAGCCTAGTACTTAGGAAATGGTTCATATCTTAATTTAGTTTTTAAAGACTTTGTTATCATGTTTTGTATGTGTTTTATGCATGCACAGTTCAGAGATGAGTCTGGAACTTGTGTCATTTCATATACAAAACTACGGGATGCTCTCTTCCAACTCTTACCTCTTTATAATTTCCCTCCTTCAGTAGCTATACCAAGGATCAAATAATCAGAATATCTTGTATAGAGTAACATATTTACTTGCAAATACAGAAAGAGAGTGCCTGTTGCCATACCCCTGTGGCATCTGATCCCATCAGATCTTGGAAGCTAAGCAGGGTCAGGCCTGGTTAGTACTTGGATGGGAGACTGCCTGGGAACACCAGGTGCTATAGGCATGGGGGAAGGACCTGGCAATCAACTCCCGAAAAACAATCAGCCATTGAAAACCCTATGTATAGCAGGGAAGCACTGACAATACTGTTTCATGTCTCGTATATAGATAGGGTTGCTATGAGTTGGACATCGACTCGACAGCACCTAATAACAATAGAAAGAGAGTGGAAAAAATAGAAAAGTGAGACTGAAAATAGAACTTTCTAAGGAAAGCTCTGAGAAGTTAAAACTTGACAAGTAACGCTGAAGTGTTAAGAAGACTTTGTGGAACCCTAGAATTGTATCAGGAATATAGACTCAGCTTGATGGCCATAGCAGGACTGCTATAGCACCTCAATTTAATTTCCACTGAGTTGGGAAATGGGAGTTGTGGAGCACCTAATGGTACAAATCTGGAGATATGGAAAAAGTTAATGTGTTTACATCAAATACTACATAAAACAAAATGGAGTCTTCTTTGATCCTTGTTAACTCATGTCAGCCTTCAGCTTTCTCTCTGATACCAGAAGTACAATAATGAAACAAGAATGCTCAAAGATATTTTCTCAAGTTATTTTTTCCCCAACTTCAAAAATTAGCAGTGTAAAAGCCACTTCAAAATATAGTATAGCTAGTAACAGGGATATTAAGTGAAAAAGTAAGAAAAGAGCCAAGTGCCGTGGTGCACGCATGTATTCCCAGGAACTTGGGATATTGAGGCAGTCTGTGCAACTTACTTAGACCCTGTCTCAAAATAAAAAAATTAAAAACGGGCTGGGGTTGCAGCCTAGTGGTAGAGTACTTGCCCGGCACAATCAAGGCTGTGGGATCAACACTCCGTACTGCAAAATTAAATAAATAAATAAATAAATAAACAAACAAATAAATAAATAAATAGAGTAATACAAGAAACCAACTTAACACACCAGGATAAAATAAAAATTAAAAAGAAATCTGAATGGTTAGCATCTAATTACCTAACATTTATTGAACACACTACCAATGTCCTGGGCACAAGCAGTGTTTCCAATGTCCTGGAAAACCAACTCTTGTTGAAAGTAAAGAATCACTTGTTCTTCTACATCGGTTCATCAATTAACCAAGTTTTTGCACTCACTACTTCCAGGTCAAGAACCCAACACAGAAGGGAGAAGTGAGAAGTTAAAGAAAAATCCACACATTTTATGAAATAAAATGTGAAATATGCCTTCATGTATGCTGGTAATTTATACATTCAAAAGAAGATTTTTCACCTTTAAAGAAAACTAACCCCCTTCTTCTGATGTTGATTTCTAAGTTACTCATTTAGACACCAGAATCAAATAACGTGGCATAAATTTCATTATTTTCTCAGAATGAAACCAATTTACTGGGAAACCATGGGCTATGGCTGTAGGGCAACTTGCTAATGCATGTTCCCATGCACTAAGCTGAAAACATATGATATTTTTTAAGTTTTTGCTTTTCTAGGCTTCAATTAAGTACATTACCCCATACAATTTCCACTGCAGATTTTGTAGTTCTCTAAAATCCTACTGATTCTGAAATATCTCCCTGGGTTTTTGTTGAAATCTGATTTGATCAATTTATCAAATATAAGTCATTTAAATTATTTAGCTAGAGGCCAGAGAAATAAAATGTACTAAGAGAAGCTCTCTTCCAATGGAAATACTATATGCTATATATTTTGTTACTGGAAATAAATGAAATCTATTCATTTCCATGTTCTTTCCTGATTTTTTTTTGCTAGTTCAAATCTAACCCATAAATCTTTTAGAGGATAAAGGATATATAATACATTATTTCACAAATATGTTGTATATGCTGATTATAATCACTTAAGAGTGAATGAAGCCTATAAACAGCAGAAAAGCACTGATGTGGTGCTGGGCATGGCACAGTGTTGGGAAGTGGTTCGTTCTGTTGTACACAGGGTCACTATGAGTTGCACCTGACTCAACGGTACCTGACAAACACAACAACAACATATAAAAGATTAGGGAACACACACACAGAGAAGAAAAGCTATGTGAGACAGAGGGAGAAGATGATCATCTATAAGAAAAAAGCCCTCAGGAAAAAAATAAACCTGACACCTTGCTCTTAAAACTATCCTCTAGAACTGTGAGAAAATAAATTTTTGTTGTAAAGTCATAAAGTGTATTTGCTATAGCAGCTGTAGTAAAGTAGTTCAATAAGGTATCTGGTATGCCTGAAAATATGCAGAGTTCTAAGCTTTCCTTAGAATTATTGAATTAGAATTTCTGTAGGTTGGCCAAGAAATCTGCTTTTTTAGTATGCATCATGTTGTTGTTGTTGTTAGGTACCGTCAAGTCGGTATCTGACTCATAGCGACCCTCATAGGGTTTTCAATGGCTGACTGTTTCGGGATTGCCTTGGGAGTGGATTGCCAGGTCCTTCTCCCATGTGTGCATCATAGGTAACTTCTATACACTAAAGTTTGACAACCACTTCTGTAAGCACTACTGTCATATTAAGAGAAATTATCTCTATAGGAATATATGCAAAATCAAGAAAGGATTTGTTTTGTTCCTTTGTGGCACTTAGGAATTGAACTCAGGGCCTTGTGCACACTTTGGAAGGGCTTTGCCACTGGGCTGCACCCACAGCTAAGTTGTACAGGCTGCCTTTGGCTTCAAACTCACATTCCTCCTGTCTCAGCCTACAGAGTCACTGGGATTAGACATGGGGTACCGTGTCCAACAAGCCAGACTTTCTTTTAAATGGAGAGGTAGTGTCAGTTAATGATGAATTTAAATATGATGAAGGTTGGGACAGAAAGTCTAAGCGTTAATAAGTCTTAAAATTTACTGAATACTTATAAACATCATTAACAGATATTCCAAGTATCGTTAAAAAATACAAGACTAATGCATTTTCATTTCTTATTACAAAATATTGAGTGAATTCTTGCATTCTGTAAGAAAATATGGTGCTTAATGTAGAAAGATTTAAAAAAAAATAATTTGTGAAGCTGTGACACAACATGGTTGGCTGCAATGTAGTGAAAAGGAATGGATAAGGGAAACAGAAATTAAAGCCCAGGGCCTAACCAAGGTCGAGAGTCTAACCAGTGACCAGAAACAAATTTAGCTGGGAGACGCAACAGAAACAGCTCAGATCTTTCAACAGTAACAAGATAAGTCAAAATAGAGTGAAAAAATATTTCCAATGTGCAGAAAGATGTTAAAGAAAATTAGAATTCTATATTCAGGAAAAACAACTCTACAGGGTTGAGGGTCTATAGCTCAGTAGTGGAGCACTTGTCCAGCATCTGTGAGACCCCGGTTCAATTCCCAGGAATGCAAAAAACCCCAAACCAAACCAAACCAAAACTAAAACCAAAACCAAAACACAAAACAACCAACCAAACAAAAAAACCCCCCAAACAATAACCCCCCCAAAAACACCTTTGTAGAATAAGGATGAAATATATTTTCAGAAAACAAGTCATGAATAAACATACCAGAAGCAGATGCTCACAAAATGAAATTCTAAAGGCAACTTTTCAGATTTATCCCAGATAGTGTTTTAGTCCATTCAGGCTGCTGGAACAAAACATCACAAATTGGCTGGTTTATAAGAAGCAACAGAAATTTATTTCTCTCACAGTTCGTGGAGTTGAGAAGTCCAAGATCAAATTGTTGGTAGAGTTTATGTCTAGTGAAGGTCTGCTTTCTGGCTTAAAGAAGGCACCTTCTCACTGCATCCTAACATGGTATGAGAAAGTGGTCTCAGGCATCGTTCATAAGGGTTCTTTCTCCATGTCTGATATGTAATGCAGGCTGTAGGCTGGGGGCCTCAATTTTTCTCTATGTGGGCTGCTTTAAGCTTCTTTACAAACTGTATTCCAAGAATAATCTTTTTAACAGAAAGAGTACATAAAGAGTGTGTGTGTGAGAGAGACAGTGCCAAAACGAACCAATATGGTGAAGGTCTGCTTTCTGGCTTAAAGAAGGCACCTTCTCACCGCATCCTAACATGGTATGAGAAAGCGGTCTAAGGCATCATTCTTAAGGGTTCTTCATAACCCAATCACCTTTTGAAGACCCAACCTCCCAATACCATCACCTTTGGGTTAGCTTTCAAAATACAAACTTTGAGGAGACAAAAACATCTAGACTAAGGCAGTGAGCTTTAGAAGAGGACTAGAGAGCAAAGAGCATGATATTGTGTGTGTGTGTGTATGTCTGTGTGTGTATGCATGTGCACATACAGTACAGTTGTATGAATATAATAACTCTAGAATTTACAGTTCCAAAAACTATCCATTTTCACGGATTTGATCATTCAGGAATTGGATATGGTATAGTGTAGGCAAAGATGGCTTGTCACTCTGTTGCACAAAGTCTATGACCTGGAATCTATCTAAAGTCTTGCTCTCCTACATGTCTGATATCTAATGCTGGCTGTAGGCTGGTGGCCTCAATTTTTCTCTGTGTGCTGCTTTAAGCTTTACAAACTGTATTCCAAGAGTAAGCTTTTTAACCGAAAGAGTACATAAGAAAGAGAATGTGTGAGAGAAAGACAGTGCCAAAACAAACCAATATGATGCAATCTTGGAGGTCCTGAAGGGGGCTAGAGGGTAAAAAGCTTCTAGAAGAGCATGTGGGATTTTAAATATTGCTGTAGTTGTTTCTGGAATATGTAATCTGCTAAAAGGTCTGAATTTAGTCTGAAAATGCATGATGTAATATAGAGTAATCATTAAAGACAGAAACTAGTAAAGAGAAAAAATGTATATAGCTCAGAAAAACAAACTATATAATTTTTTAAAGAAATAACATTAAGAATTGGTAAACACATTTTAGAGGAACTGAAAATGTCCATAAGAGACAACTATTAAAGGGAAAAAGGTGAGATTATTAGAATCTAGAAACTTAGAAAAGGTACCCTGCAGAATGCCAGAGAAAAGCTACAGCTTGGTAAATAAACTACCACAGCTGTTAGAACAAGAGCAGTTGCTAAGGGGATGCTTACAGTGTATGGAGACAAATGACAAGGAAAAATGTTTCTTCTCCCTACCTCCAGCATTTCAGTCCCCTTGTGCCCCCTATTTGTGGAACCTAAAATGAGCCAGATGGCAAAGGAAATATAGTTTACAAATTTCCAGCCACAAAGTCCCAGAATACAGAGTGGGCCTAGAGTTGAGAGGCAGTTAATAACTGGTACAAATGGAATAAAATAAATACAAGTTTAAAAAGGCAAGAAAATTGAGAAAAAGAACCACAGAATAGGCTAGATAAAAATCAAAACATCCTAGAGCCCCAAATAAAATGGCAGTAATAAATCTAAATATATTGGTAATTAAATGTAAATGGCTTAAATGTTTCACTAAAGAGACAAAGATTACCAGATGGATTAAAACAACTCTATCAAATCCAACTCTGTTCTGTTTACCAGACAAATACCTAAAAAATAAGAACACAGAAAAACTAAAGTAAATGGATGGAAAAGTTATTCCATGAAGATCTCAATCAAAAGAAACATGCAACAGCTACAGAAAAAACACTTTAAGGACAGAGATATAATTTACAGTGATAAGATATAATTCACCAGGAAAATAAAGGAAATTTGAAAATTACAAGCACTTAATAATTAAGTCTCAGGATATCAAACTAAAACCACAGATTTTTTTTTTCTTCACGGTCCTGGGGAGTTGAACCCAGAGCCTCACATATGCTTTTTGCAAGTGGTTTATCATTGAGCTGCACCCCTAGCCCATTTTTTACTTTTTTTTAATTTTGAGACATGGACCCGCTAAGTTGCAAAGGCTACCTCTAGTCTCAAACTTGAGATCCTCCTATCTCTGCCTCCTGAGTGGCTAGGATTACAAGCATATGCCATCACACTTGGCTTGGGTGATTTTTAATACACTTCTTTAAGTTATATAATAAGTTTATTAAAAATAAGGGTATAGGAAATTTGTTGTTGTTAGGTGCTGTCGAGTCTGTGTCCAATACATAGCGACCCTATACATAAGACACAAAACACTATTGTCAGTGCTTCCCTGCTATTCACAGGGTTTTCAATGGCTGACTGTTTTTCGGAAGTGGGTTGTTGGGTCCTTCTCCCAAGCCTATAGCACCTAGTGTTCCCAGGCAGTCTGCCATCCAAATATTAACTAGGCCTGACCCTGCTTAGCTTCTGAGATCTGACAAGATCAAATGCCACAGTGGTATGGTTGCAGGCACAGGAAATTTAGATAATACAAAACAAATTTAATATAGCTGACATGTGCATCATTCTGGTTCTAATGATTACAGAATATACTTTGTTTACAAATGCACAAAAATTATACTTTGGGCTGCAAAGTGAATGTCAAGTAAATTCATAGGATCAAAATCAGAAAGATCATTTTTTTCTGACTAAAATGCAGTTAAACCACAAATCAAAATTAATAAAGATTATTACAAAGGCTTCTCAGAAATCAAATACTTGCCTAAAAATCCCAAGGGCTGAAGAAGATATCCTAAGGAAAATCAGAAAATATTTTAATTATATATTAATAGTATATCAAAACTTGTGGAATGACTACAATGGTAGAGCATAATATAATTACAACAGTGTGAAGATAATTTTTAAATACATGTCGGAAAAGGTAAATTGGAAATAAATGAGGTAACTTATCTTAAATCAGAAATATGAACTATAAAAAACCTTTTATTGGAAAATATAAGAGCAGAAATTATGAATGGCACTCAAATACAAACAGGATCAACAAAACCAAAATCTGGATGTTAGAAAAGATTGAAATGTCCCTATTTAAAGTTAATGCTGCTCATAACATCCCTCTTGCAAAAATGTACAAGAATCACTAGAAAGTCTAGTAGGTTTCTAGATGCAAAAACAATACAAAGGAATCCACTATATTTTACATGTAATCAACAATTAGAAAATAATGTAGGCTAGGTAATTTGGATTCACATTCTACCTTGAGAAATTTAAAAAAGCTGGATAAACTATTTTTTTAAAAAATCTGAGAAGGCATCAGATATTCACTGTTAGCCAATAATTTACAAGGTTAATATGCGGAAAAAGACAGAAATTCAGAATGGTAACTTTCATTTGGGACCATCAGATTTGAAAGAAGCCACTGAGAAACTGCATAGAGATAAGGGGCTAGGGATTTGAAGGTAGAGTCTAGGGTTTGTCAAGCAGTGTGAGGTCTAGTAATCCTAATCTATACTTTGGACCACTGAAGCACTGAACTCTGTGTGGATAAAATATCACCTGAGCATCAAATAATTTCTGTAAGCTTTCAACATAATATTGGCAAAAAAATTTGATTAACCAGATACACAGGAGGCAAACAATAAAAATAAGGAATAGAAGAAACAAAAAAGAAACAAAACCAGACCTACAGGAATATTTTACATTCTCAAATTACACACTAAAATAATTATGCTTTCCATGGTCAAGAAAACAAATTAAAAATTTTGGCAAGACAACTGGAAGCTGCAAGAATGACTGGTTTGCATATTTACAATTAGAAATTTGAGAACTGGAAATACAAAGGGCTAAGAATAACTGAGACACTATAAAATAGTAAGTTGGGAGGACTTGCTTTGTCAAGTATCAAAATTATATCAGCTATGGTGATAAAGACAGTATACTAGCACAGGGATAGAAAAGAAAAGGAACAAAAGAATTCAGGAAGAGACATATACACATATTCTAGTGACACTTGGCAGCACTCCAGAAAAAGAGAAAAGAACAGACTTTAGTAAAGTGGTGGCGGACTACTTGCTATAGACAAAATTAATTCCTCATGAATTAAAAGCCTAAGTGCTAAAGGCAAAACTAAAGTTTTTAGAAGACAATGGAGAGGAGTATCTCCATGAGCCTAGGATAAGAAATGATTTTTTAAACAACTCACAAAAAACTATAACCATAAAACAAAAGCCTGATACTGATGGACACTTAACCTTTAATAAATTCATTCTTTTCTTTTCTCTTTTCTTTTCTTTCCCTTCCTCCCTTCCTCCCCCCTCCCCCTCTCCCCCCTCCCTTTGCCCCTTTCCTCCCTTTTTTTTTTGATAGTGTGGGGGGCGGGGGGGGGTTTGAACCCAGGGCCTCACACATGTTAATAAAGCAAGCCTTCCACTACTGAGCTGCACTCCCAGCCACTTTCTTATTTTTGAGTTTTGAGACAGGCTTTTGCCAAGTTGTTGCAGGCTTGAACTCTAGCCTTGAACTTACTATCCTCCCACCTCTGCCTTGAGAGTCACTGAAAGAACAGGCATGTGTCCAGCAACAAATACTTTTCTTCAAAGAATATCATAGTGAGAAGGAAAGCAAGCCTCAGGATGGAGAAGATATTAACAACTATATAGCCAGCAAAGAACAGGATTTATAAGAATTTCCATGAATCAATGAGGAAAAAGACCACCAACACAACAGAAAAATGTACAACAGATTTCACAAGACGTTTTATATAAAATAAAGTTGAAGTGGCCAATAAACTTATGGAAAGGTACTCAACTTCACTTATAATTAGAAAAATGCAAAGAAAAACTTCAATAGAATACAACTGCACATTTACCAGACTGGCAAAATTTTAAAAATCTCTTAACACTAGTACTAATCACATTATGGAGAAACCAAACATCTCTAATGCTCACAAAAAATTTTATAGTTATTTTACAATTTAAGATATGAATACCTTATAACCAAGTGGTTCTACTCTTGGACGCCTTATATGCAATAGGAGAGGCATACAATAACATTTATTGAGGACTGGTAATTATCTTAAACTGAAAATATTCCAACTGTCCACTGCTAATTTAATGAATAAACTGGTATATTAATGCAAAGGTAAATTATACAGCAGTGATGAAGTATAGCTACAACGAACATGGATAAGTCACATGTTGAATGAAAGAAGTGACAAGAGAATGCAGTACCATTCTTTTACAGATAGTTCAAAAATAGGAAAAAGTAAACTACATTGTTTAGATTTACACACATAAGTGGTAACACTATAAAAACAGGGTGAGAGTTATGACAAAAGGTAGGATAGTGGTAATTATCAAAGGGTGTGTGTGAGATGCTTGTAGCTGAGAAGGGATCACAATTTCTGGGCTGCCATCAGTGTTCGAGTAATTTGAGTACTGGTTACATAAGTACTTTAAATTATTCCTTAAACTGCATGTTTATGTTTTATATACTTGTTTAAATAAACATTTCTCAATTAAAGAATAAAGATTTTAAACCATGAAAAGAGAAAAGTAAATACAAATCACCTTTTGATATTTCCTAATCCCCAAGATTTCAAGATTTCAACTTCCTAATTTGTTTCTGGTTGTATAATAAATGATCACATATTTGCAGTCATTACAAATTTATGATTGTATTCATTGTAATTGAAAAAATGAGGTAAAAAAATTTTTTCCCCTCAAGATTTCAAGAGAACAATTTTCCTTCTGTCTTCATTTTACCAAATAAAAATTTTGGACTGTGAATATAGCTGAATTTTCTGTGTTTTGCCATTGTCACCACAAGAATGTGCCATAGTAGATAATTTATAAAGATACACATTTAGTTCTACATCTGGAACAATTTATGAGGAATTTACAGAGAAGTAACTTAACTGCTTTGAACTCTAAAAAAAAGTAGACATTAGAAATCCCTACCCTTAGAGTCTGGCCTGGAGCTGTAGCCCTGTGGCATCCAATCCCGTCAGATCTTGGAGGCTAAGCAGGGTTGGAAGCTAAGCAGGGTCGGGCCTGGTTAGTACCTGGATGGAAGACCACCTGGGAACACCAGGTAGGTTTGGGAGACAGACCTTGCAACCCACTCCCAAAAATCAATCAATTGAAAACCCTATGAACAGCAGAGAAGCACTGACAATAGTGTTTGCTTGTTGTACGGAGGGTTACTATGAGTCAGATACCAACTTGATGGCACCTAACAACAACAACAACAACAACAACAACAACCACAACAACAACCACAACCCTGTAGTCTGAGATTTACCAAACCAATTTCTTCCTATTTTATTTATTTATTTTTGTTCTGGGATTTAAACCCAGGACCTCAAGCATGTTAAGTGCACGCTTTATCACTGAGCTACAACCCCATGTTCCTGGCTGTTTTAAAAGAATTGCTAGGAGTTAAAAGCATTCTGAAGTAATGTTCCTCTACAACCCAATGAATGTTGTATCTTCATGACTGCAAAGCATGAAACCACAAAAGAAACATTACCCACAAAAAGAGTAACAGAATCAGACTTTCTAAAGCCAACTATGGAACATAGTTTATAAAGATATTCTCAAATCTCTTAATTTATTTTTAGTAAAAAGAAATCACTCAATGAAATTGTACAAAATTATTTTTTACACTTGGTATTTTCAATGACCAACAGTGATATCTTGGTACAAAAACAGACAAAACAATGAGAAAAAATTGGCATTAACTTACCCTGGCTTTCTAGCTTAGAACTAAATAGAAGAAAGAACAGCAATAATCATTATCAACAAAAAGTAATGACAAAATGGTTCCAGGTTCAATCACAAAATAAACTTAATCCTTATTGATTTTGTTTATATCTGCTAAAGCAGTAATGTCTGTAAATATGAAATGACAGCAGGTCATAAATTCACTTCTACAGAGATGTTGGAGATTCAGATAAAATATAAGCAGACTACTAATTGTATTTGACAACTGCTAAAGGGTTACCTGGAAAATATCAATTGCTATCAAAGAGTACAAGACAAAGTGAAAAGTGAAAAAAAATGCTTCTTACACAAAAATCCTTTTATTATTCCTATCTTCTAAAGTTCCAAGCCACAGAGCCTTGATATTCCTGAATTTAATTTTATGTAACATTAATTTCAGTATTTTACATGGAACATGTACAGTGAGAGAGGATAAAATATGGTGAACAAAATTTACTTATTTCAAAGGCAGTTATTTCTTTAAAACTCACCCTGTCCATTTTTCCCCATTTCCCATTGAAAAGATTATCTTAATTATAGAAATTCACCCTCCACACTAAAATACCTTTTCCCAATTGGATGATACTTTCATAAAAGGAAACAAAACAGGTGGTTGACAAAGCAATTTAAATTATTTGTAAATGGGAAAGGAACTCAAATATAGAGTATAAAGAGATACCAAATGGGAGTAATACTGATAGAAATCTAGTTTTTAATTTATCAAAGTACCTATTATGGTCTGAACAGAAAAGTAGAAGAAAAGGAGCTATAGGGAAATGACTTCCTGAGATTATAAAATGCCAGCTGCTTCAGAATGCATGATAGTAACAAAAGAATCACTTGCTGTTTTCACTGAATCGACAGTGTTAAGTACTGTTTACACCATTTTACTTATCAGTATCTGCAATCACTCGTATCAGAAAACAAAGTTTCTCTCAATAAAGACATAAAAAATTAATATTTTATCTTTGTCAATTCCCTTTCTGGGAATGGAGAAGAAATGTTTTTAAAGTAAAAACACTATTTTCTTTATTCACTAGGTTGTTGGAATAAAAAAAAAAATCAAGACTCTACTAGTGATAATTTTTAAATTTCTAACTTTTCTCTATTTCTAAGGATACTCCCTTTACAAAACCTTCTAGTCTTATATACTATGAGTCAGGTTTGGAGTTCCAAATAAATAAAATATCAATATTAGAAGGCATATTTAAAAATCAAATGATTAGTCACATTTTATATGTTCACATTCATGGATTTCTAAGAGGGTTGTCAGAGTCCATATAATACTGTTAACATTTAATCCAAGTTAACATTTTGTTATCCGACCTACTGCTCATAGTTTACAACACTGATGCAATCAACAAAAATCCTAATTTTGTGCAGACAGTGATATAACAAACTCTGTTTATACTAGCAGAAGTAGACAGTAAACTGTAACTATACAATTTAAAATCTCTACTCTTATCTACCACTATGATCCCTCCTCTTCTCACTAGTATTAAATTTCCAAAGCCTAATCATATAAGAGGTACAGAGTGCTGAACACTATTTGTACTGAAAAATGGATCTCAGATATTAAACAAAATTAATAAAATAGGATTAAACTTTTTGGAGTGGCATTCACCATTTTCAATTTCTTGATCCTTATTCCTTCTGGTCATAGATAAAGATTTGTTTCTTCTTTTCATCCAGAGAACTTAATATACAAAATTTGCTGTAATCATTATAAAATGGTATTCCAGTTCAAAGTTTCGTGTGTTCATAGCCACATGAATCATTAGACAAATGTGTACCATGCTCCAAAATGTTTTAATTCTTCAGTGTAGCTTCCTACTGATGTTTCCCTTAAATTAAGGCTTTATCAAAGACAAATCCATAGTATTAAGATTTTTTTTAAACTTCCAAACTAAGTGCACTCTTTCCAAAATCAAGTAGTCTTGGAGTAACTTTAAGACAACTTCTGTTAATCAATGTCATGACTGAAGTAGTATCTTACTGGAGGTCCTGGCAAATCTTCATCTCCATCAGTGTCTGGAGCAAATGACACAGTAAGATCCACATATTTCTTTTCAGTAGAAGGTTTCACAAGTTTGTGCATTCTAATAAAAATAAGCAAGGAAGAATATCTGGTAAATTCTATAATGAAGGAATGACTTAACTAATGCTATCCTGAGAATCTAGACTTCTACCTAGACTTTAATATAAAATCTACTAATCCATCTGCTCTTACATATTCATTTTTCTTTACTAAAAACTGAATTTAAGACACATGAGTAATTAAAAGGGGATGAATTTGGACCACTGCTGGTAATGATAAAGACTACTATTTACTAAAAGACCAAAAAGAAAGAAAGAAAGGAAGAAAAAAAAAAAAAAAAAAAAACCCCACAAAAATCCCAAAATGTAAGCAAATGATTTTGAAAATTTCTCTTCCTTCCTCTCTATAAAGTTTGGAGTCATAAATTCTCTAGCATTTCTCTTTGTAGAGTAAAAAAGAAAACTAGATTAGAAATTGCAACATAAACTGCTGGTCGCCCATTTCTATTCTCCCTCCAAACTATATGGCTGCCAGAATTTTCTTAAAATGTTAAGTTTGACATTATTCTGTTGGCTAATGTTATCTAATGGTAGTGAATATTTCATGCCAATCTCTGAACTATGTAATCTGTTTAATCCTCCATAATAGCTTTTTCTATTTTCAAAGATATTTTTTCCCATTCCTAACTTCTCATTCTTTCCACCACTCAATGTCACTACCTCACCCTTTGAGGTTATTCCAAACTATATGAAGTTCCCAAAGAGACTGCATTCTCTTTTAGTCACCTGTGTTTGCACAAACTGCTGTTTCTGTCAGGAATAGTCCTTCAAAGGTAGCTCAAATGAAGCCTACCATGAACTACAGGTTCACATTAGTAGAGTATGGTGTACAGGAAAAGTCTTCATTAGAATGATGATTCAGTTATGATTAACATGTCAATTTCACTTAATAGACTGCATTTCTTGAGAGCAGAGATACTTGTACAACTCCAAATATTAACAGGAGTAATGTTAATGGAATACTTCTGTGCCATTACACTGTTAGGCTTTACTTTTACTTTAATGCTGAACAGCTATGTGCATAATCATTTCTATCTGTGAATAGGAAACTAAGTGTCAAAAGCTACTCAAGGTGACAAAACTAGTAGCTGCCTAAGCCTGTGAATCCACGTCTTTCTAAAGACAAGCTCATGCTTTTAACCAGAATGTCACTGGCTGAACTAAGGTGCCTAGTCACTTAATAGGTACTCAATAAATACTTGCTAAATGATCAGCGTAATAAAATAATATTGTTTACAAAGCATATTATGATTGAACACTGACTCTCAAAAATGTTTTATTTGCAGCAAATTCTGAATTCCACTAACCAATATAATTCATAACTACATATTCTACTGTAATCTAGGTAGCATATAATAAAAGAATTCTAAATACTATTATTCTAAATTATCCAAAAGATACTTACAGATCTTAATGAAAAAAAAAAGTCAGGTAAATTAATGCCTTAGCTAAGATAATAGTTTAGTTTTTTTAAGGTAGATAATGAAGACAATTATAATTGAAAAGTGATTAACCTTCATTGATAATCATAGTTAAAACTGACAAGTATGTTAAAGAAAATCATACAGAGATTCATTTATTCATATGACAAATACTTTTTGATGCCTATTATATGCCAGGTATTGGTTTAAATGCTTGATATAGAACAATAACCAGGTTAAATATATTCCTGCCCTTATGAAAATGACTTGGTTAATAAAAAAATATATAGCAGTCATAAGACAGTGGTAAGTGCTAGGAAACAGATTAAAAAGCAGAGCAAAGGGGTATGCTAGGTTGAAGTTTGGGAGAGGGTACACTATGATCATGTATCTCAGTTGGCAGAGTGCTGTACTGCACTGTCTGGGGCCCTGGGTTCAATACCTAGCACTGTAGAAACAGGAGAAGGATGTGGCATTCCACTCCAAAAGCAATCCCAGAACAGTCAGTCATTGAAAACTCTATGAATAGCAGAGAAGCACTGACATAGTGATGAGGGGAAAATGTTTTCTTCTGTTGTACAGAGGGTCGCTACTAGTTGGACCTGACTTGATGGCCCCTAACAACAACACAATTCAGAAAAGCCTTTTAGGAAGTGCCAAGACCAGAGATGAGAATTAGCTAGGTTGCCATTTTAGCTAATTACAAGAAGAGGAAAACCACTAGAGTCAAGGTCTCATACTGGAGCATGACTGTCATGTTCAAGGAAAAATAAGGACTGTACCTAGAATATTGTGAATGAGGGGAGAGATGTAGGGAAGGAACTCAGAGGAATAGATAGGTCACTTAGAGCTTGTAGATCATTGTAAAATTTTTAGCTTTCTTTGGTCCCACTTCTGTTTCTGTTTAGATTCTACCTCACAGGTAAGAATATGACAAATAGAGGGAATATCTACACTATTAAATATAACACATCAACAATCCCATTCACCATATTTTTTCTTTATTCTTCATTACTTTCTCCATAGCCCTTACCACTATCTGATATACTTGTCTAGTTGTTATGTAAACTCAAGTAGAGAAGGACTTTGCTTTGCTCCCTGCTATGTACCTAATGCTTAGAAAAGAATCTGACACATAGCAAGCATATTTAACAAAAATCAGTTGAATAAATGAATAAAAATATGTTGAATATTTGTTTTACACCTGTTTTAAAAGCCTGGTTATTATGTGTTTCCACATAAGAAAGTGGATTTACTTTTAGTGTATTGACCAAATCAAGTTTCTAAGCCTATTAGCTGAGGACTTGATTCTTTGACCTATAATAAATTCAGAAGGGTATTGTAATCCTATGAATCCCTCTAGAGAGACTCTCCTGGCAGATTCATTGTCTTTGGACACTGTCATTGGACAAAAGTAATACTTTTATCTGAATTTCAATAGCATCTATATTTAATTTCCCAGTGTGAATTCAGCTTATGTTTTGATTCTTATGACTCTTTTGCATATAATGTTTGATACTTACGTTAACTTTAATCTTTTTGCATGACCAGGCATTACAGGAACATATAGCATTTTGACCCCCTGTACTACCATTGTTGGCTCAATTCCATACTTCTCCTAAAAGTGAACACCGAAAAGAGAAACAATGAAAGCCCTATCTAAACATGAAATGCTTGGGTATAAATGTTTTATCACCAGTAAAAGGAGGGCAAAGTCATGCTAAATAACATTTATAACCTCCAATGAAGTTACAGATAAACACTAAAGTAGTCCCCCTTATGAGTGTTTTTACTTTCCATAGTCAACCACAGTCTGAAAGTACTACATGGAAAATTCCAGAAATAAACAATTTATAAGGTTTAAATTGTGTACCATTCTGGGTAGTATGATGAAATCTCAAGTTATCCTCCTCTAACCTACCAGGGAGGTGAATCATCCTTTGGTCTAGCATATCCATTCTGTACACATGATCCACTAGGCACTTGGTAGCTAACTACGTTATGAGACTGCTGCAGTGCTTGTGTTCAAATAACCCCTAATTTACTTAGAAATGGCTTCAAAGTGCAAGAACAGTGATGCTGGAAATTTACATGTGTTAAAGAGAAGCCAAAAAGCACTTTCTTTAAGTGAGAAAGTGAAAGCTCTCAACTTTATAAGGAAAAAGAAAAACATGCTCAAGTTACTAAGATCTACCATACAGCAAAGTATTTTCAAAGAGATACTTTTATTATAGTATACTGGTATAACTGTATGTATATATACATATAAATAACATAGTATATAGGGTTCAGTGCTATCTACTAGAGGGTCTTGGAACGTATCTCCCACAAATAGGAGGGATTACTGAAAACAGAAACCAGACTCAAAGCTACTAATTAACCAACTGAATAAAAATATCTTACTTTGACTGCATTTATAAAATCCAAGAGGGTGAAATCTTCTTTTCCATGTATAGTCCATCTGTCCCAAATTGTAAATGATATTCCATTTCTGAACAGAAAAAATATTCAGAACCAAAACATTTAAAAATCTTTCCTTTTAGTAACAATTAAAAAAACAAAAAACTTCCTGTAGCGCATTACTTGTGATTTAATTAGAAATTAATCTGGAGGCACCGGGTGCAGTGGCGCATGCCTGTAATCCCAGCGGCTTGGGAGGTGGAGGCAGGAGGATTGCAAGTTTGAGACCAGAGGCAGTCTGCATAACTTAGTGAGACCCTGTCTCAAAAAGAAAGAAAATGGGCTGAGGGCTCAGTGATCCAGCACCTGAAAAGCATGCAGGCACGAGGTCCTTGGTTCAACCCCCAGTACCACGCGTGCACGCACACACACACACACACACAAATCTGGAGGGAAAAAAGGACAATATAACTTATGAAATATTCTATAACTTATTTCCTCATAACAGCATACAGGTAACAACTTTTATTTGTACCTTGTTGATTCTTTCAGCATTTCGTTACAAATCAGTATGTCTTAGTTATAGATGGTTCCCTGTTTTTTTGTTTTGTTTTGTTTTGTTTTTTTGTGGTACTGGGGGTTGAACTCAGGGCCTCGCGCTCGCGTGCTTTGCAAGTGCTGGACCACTGAGCTGCACCCCAGCCCAATCTTTTTTTTTTTTTTTGAGACAGGGTCTTGTTAAGTTATGCAGACTGACTCTGGTCTCAAACTTGGAATCCTCCTGCCTCCACCTCCCAAGTCGCTGGGATTACAGGTGTGCGCCACTGTGCCTGGCAGATTGTTCTCTTTTTTTAAACAGCTGGACAAGTTTCACTGTGGATGTCCCAGTTACCTGTTACTAGGCATATCGGTTGTTAAAATCATCAGCTATTATAAATAATACCAGAATGGGTATCTTGCATATACATAATGTGTGTGCAGATATTTCTGCAAATTTGAAATATAGTACTATACTTCCACTATTATGGATTTAGTATTTTTCACTCACTAGTACTGTATGAGAGTGTTTGCTTTCCTTGCCAAGACAGTTTTATTCAAGTTTTTGGCTGTTGCCAACCTGGAAAGTTTAAAAAAAAAAAAAAAAAAAAAAAAAGGAGGCCCAGAGAGTTGTGTTCCTTTATTACAAAGCTGTGGAATTAGATTCTAAATCTCATAATTTACAGTTAGATACCAGAGTGCTTTCTGATTTATCTGGGTTAGGTAGACAAAGATGAAGCCGTACAGTATAATGCTAAATAGTGTGGCAGATGAAGTGTTATGAAAATTCTTTGGCTAGTTCAGTCAGAAATGCTTCAAGCTGAGGTTTGACCTTGTATTGAAGGGATGGCAAAGATTTACATATATGTAAGAAAAGATGGTATTTTTCCCCTTTAAAAGGCAGAATATTTTATTTCATTCTCATTACACAAGAGAAACAAACCTTCACACATACCTGATTTCAGTTTTCCTTACTTCAGATGTCTCTGTAAACACTATAATTGGAATGGCTAAATTAAGGAAACAATTTTTGTAAGCTTCAAATGGATAGCCACCAGTTACTTTGATCATCTCCAAGGCAACCTAGATAAAAGAAGGTGAAAAAGTAAAAGCAAGTATAGGACTACAGTAATTTATTATTTTACTTTATTTTGGAGTATTAGGGTTGAACCCAAGGCCTCACACATGCTAGGCAGGTCTCTACCACTGAGGTGCACGCTAGGCTCATTTTAAATGTTTATATTTTGAGACAGTCTCACTAAGTTGCACAGGCTGTCTCTGGCCTCAAACTCATGATCCTCCTGCCTTCAGCCTCCTGAGTCACTGGGATTACAACAGTGTACCACAGTGCTCAGCTGATGTAACTCTGTTTATAGGCCTCTCCATTTTTAGTCCTTTTACTTTTCTTTTTTTTTTTTGTATCATAGAGAGTATACATTTATTAAGGATAGTACACCTTTAAGGAGTAATTATGGAGAAAACTGAGGTACCTGAGAAGCTAAGGTGAACCTGGAAACTGGAAAACCTGCCTTCCTTGGATGACCTGGCATACAGAAGTTTCTGTTCCCCCGAAGGAAGGCAAAGAAGCCAGAGAACAGGAGAGTAAAGCAGGGTTTTAGAAGGAAAGGTGCCTTAGATAGAGAAAATAGCAGGCCTAAGTGAAGAGAGGGGAGTGCACATGGTTACTGGAGAGAGAAGAGTGGAAAGAATTAGTATCTTCTACTTTAAAACTTTAAGCCTACTCTGTACATAGTGAACAAAGATTTTTGATCACGTGTTATGGTTTGGATCTAAATGTCCCCCAATGGCCATGTCATTTGTTCCCCAGTTGGTAGCACTGTCCTGAGAGGTTGTGGAACTTTGGGAGGTATGCCTAGCTTAGCCGAAGTGAGTCACTGGGGATGAGTGTTTGGAGGTTTATATATGAACCTGTGGATTTACCCTCTCTGATTCCTATTCACAAAGATGTAAGGTCACTGCCATGGGCCTGGCATCCTGCCACTGTCATGCTTGCCCCACTGCCAGGATGGACTCATTTACTGTGAGCTTCCAATAAATTTCTTCATCCATGTTTATTTCAGTTGTTTTTCTGCTATAGTGAAGATAGCTGACTAATACAGAAAATTGGTACCAGAGAGTGGGGTTGTTGCTGTGCAGAAACCTAACCACAAGGTTTTCACACCTTTGGAACTTGCTTGTGGGAGGAATGTGGAAGAATCTGGAGATGTGGGCAAGAGAAGCTTTGGAGGGCTTCCAGTGTGGTTCTGGTGAAAGTAAGGAAGCCTAGAATGCTCCTATCAACAGAAATGCAGATGGGACTCACAGAGTTTTAGAGGAAAATGGAGATTCTATGGGACTAGAGATGATATATTTTATATTCTAGCAAAGTGATTGTGCATTCTACTGATCTCCTAAGATTTGAGTGAGGCAGCATTTAAAAGTAATTGACTAATTGGCAGAGGAAATATCCCAAGGGAGGTGAGATAAAGGGGATATGGCTTGGTTACTGCTTGCTGTGTACAGTAAGATTCATGGAAAAACAGATGAAATGGCAGAACAGGAAGATCTGAAAAACGTACGGTTCAAAGAGAGAAAAAGACTTCCACTGTAAGATGGAGGATTGATGGCAGCTTCTATGTGATGTGGTCAAATAAAGGAGTTAGAATAGGAAGGAATGGACTCCTTACCAAAGAAGGACTGTCTGGAGAAGCACAGAAACCACCGAGGAGATTGTGAGATAGTCCCAAGTTACAGAACAGAGCTGAACAGGGAGAGGGACTGAGCAAGATACTTCTCTAGCCATGGCTTTCCATCGGGAAGAGGATAGAACCCTCATCCAAAGAGGTAAACTAGTCAGCCCAGGCTATCAACTGGTAGGCCACAGGACAAGACTGTAGTCCTTGAAGCCTTTGAACTCTTCCAGGGACTTAATGAGATAGTGGCTCTTCCTGATTGGGAGGCTCAACACTGAAGAAGTGACTCTCCCACACTCCATGCAGTGACCTGGCACTATCTTGAGGGGGAAGCTATTTTATAAGACAGCTACTGAGAAGGCCTGGAAACAAAAAATTATCGCCAGTGGAGAGCCTGGGAGTGACATGCCACAGTCCCAGCATGACCAGCATTTGGAGTGAGCAGGGAAATAGGATGCTAACATGCTGAGAGGTTTAGGCAGCAAAAGGCTAGGGAAAGTTGCTCAGAAGCAAGCCCTACCCCCCAGAAAGGAGATGACCCCATCACCTGAGGGGAATTACAGAGACTGTCAACTCTCAGGTGTGGTCATATAAAAAGACTCCATACTCAACTTACCACTATCTCCACCTAAAAGACACTAATATTAGAATCCACAGATAGAAGTCTGTCTAGCAGTAATAGTATTAGTAGTAGTTGTCCTTCTCCTCCTCCTCCTTTTCCTTTTTTTTTTTTATTCCTGCTGTGCTGGGAATTGAACCTAGGATTTTGCATTGGGTAAGTGCTATGCCATAGTGTAGTAGCACCCTCAGCCTTTTTCTTATTTTTCCTTGGAGATGGGATCATATTGAATTGTAGAGGCTGCCTCTGTTCTAGGCCTCAAGACCCTCCTGCCTCAGCTCCCAGAGATGTGGGAGTTGCAGAAGAGCAAGTTGGTGTCCGCCTCTTTTTTTTTTCCCTATCTTTCCTCTTTTCAATGTTAACTTTCATTTCCTCATTTACCTTTTTTATAACGTACTTTTCATCTTCTATCTTTTTTAGTTTTTAAATTTTTTTCTATCTGTGTATCTATCTCTCTTTTTCTATTTAATATACTTTAAATCTTTTAGGCTTACTTTTTATTGCTCTGTTTATGTTTACCTAACTCTGTTTATGCCTAGTGTGGTGTCAGATTCCATCAGATCTCAGAATCTAAGCAGAATCAGCCTGGTTAGTACTTAGATGGGAGGTGCCTAGGCACATCAGGTGATGTAGGCTTGGGAGAAGGACCAGGCAAGCCACTCTCAAAAAATAATCAGCCATTGAAAACCCTATGAATAGCAGAGAAGTACTAACAATACTGTTTCTTCTATTATACATGTTGTTGTTGTTGTCTTTAGGTGCTGTCGAGTCGTGTCCGACTCATAGTGACCCTCATAGGGTTTTCAATGGCTGACTGTTTCGGGATTGCCTTGGGAGTGGATTGCCAGGTTCTTCTCCCATTTTTGCGGTGCTGGGAATTAAACTCGGGACCTCAGAGACTGCAGAGCAGTGTTCTACCAACTGAGCTAAATCCCAGCCCCTCTATTGTACATAGGGTCGCTATAAGTCAGACACCTACTAGACACCACCTAACAACAACAACAATTCTGTTTATATATCTTTTTCTTTATCATGCAATCATTTTTATGTCTTTAACTTCTTTCTTTCCCTCTTCCCAACATGCAGTTCCTCTCTAGATCTTCTTTTTCCTTTCTTTTACTTCATCCTTGAGGCACCCATGTGTCTCCCCCTTTCTCTGCCCCCTCTTCCTACTTCAGGCAAATACTATTTATACTTTCACCCTAAATAGTTTGTAACTTCATGTTGTTGTTGTTGTTAGGTGCCATCGAGTTGGTATCCAACTCATAGTGATCCTATGTATAACAGGGAAACACTACTGTCAATGCTTCTCTGCTATTCATAGGGTTTTCAATGGTGGGTTGATTTTTGGGAGTGGGTTGCTGGGTCTGTCTCCCAAGCCTACAGTACTTGGTATTCTCAGGTGGTCTCCCATCCAAATACTAACCAGGCGCGACCCTGCTTGGCTTGCGAGATCTGACAGGATCAGATGCCACAGGGTTATGGCTGCAGGCCTGTACTGTCATAGCTTACTCTATAATGCTATTGACATTCTTTGTTTTATAAGCATTGGTGGTGCAGCAGTTTATGAGATTTTAAGTATATTTCTATATTATGTTTGGTCAGGTGTTGTACCTGTTATAGTGGTTTGGCTTCCTCTTTGGGAGTAGCACTGAAGACTGTGATTTCAAGAGAAAACTGTTCACTAAGAAGAGCCCCAAATAAAACAGGAAGTGAAATCCACTCATGCAGATACACAAATTATAAATCAGAAACACAAGAAACATGAAAAAGGCAACATATCTCCTTCAAAAGACCAAGGTTCTTTAACCTACTGAGTTCAAAGATACCAAAACAGTTAAAATGTCAAAGAATTTACAAGGCTACTTGTAAAAATGATCAATGATTTCAAAGGGGACAGAAACAAGAAAATGTATGACAAAAAGTCAACAAAATGGGTGAGAAATTCAACGAAATTGAGATTTTGAAAAAACAAATGTTGAAAATGAAGAACTCAATAAACTTAATAAAAGACACAGTGGAAAGCATCACCAATAGACTAGATGAAGCAGAAGACAGAATATCAGGGATAGAAGACAAGGTTGAGGAAATACTACATTTGGATATCAATAAAGAAAAAATAAATAAATAAAAGAACATTACCACAATTTTCAAGAACTTTGGGACATGTTGAAGAGACCAAGCCTAAGAATCCATGGAGTACAAGCAGGAGCTGAGATAAAAACTAAAGGTATAGAAAACTTAATCAGTGAAACTGTACCATTTCCCAAATCTGGGGAAAGCAGAGGACATCCAACCACAAGAGGCATTTATCACTTACATGACCAGAAAAGAACCTCCCCATGATACATAATAATCAAAATGCCAAGATCACAAAGGAAAGAAACTATGTAAAAGCTGCAAAAGAAAAATACCAACTCACAAAGGAAAATCCACCAGAATTCTATCAGACCTCTCTCAGCACAAACTTTAAAATCTAGGAAAGGATGGAACGATATATTTCAAGCCCTAAAAGCAAATAACTGCCAACCAATATTATTGTACCCATCAAAGCTATCATTTAAAATTGATAGAGAAATAGACTACAAGACAAACACACACTGAAACAATACATGACTACCAAGCCAACTGCATAAGATACTTAAAAGAATCCTACATAAACAGGAGAAAGACAACATTCACCAGGACAGCATAGGAAAGAATAAACTTCATGGGAGTGACAGACAAACTAAAGAGAACTAGGAAAGAATCAATCATATCTGACTCAAAAAACCAGCAAACCCTGAATATGAGTAAGGGTGAAAGAAATGAACAAATGGTACACAAACCAACCAGGAAAGCATTCAACATGATTATAAGGACCAGCAAACCTTTATCAGTAGTAATTCTAAATATAAATGGTCTTAACTCTCTAATTAAAAGACACAGATTAGTAGACTGGACTATAAAACAAGACCCAACAATTTGTTGTCTGCAAGAAAATATACCTCACTGGCAAGGATACCCACAGACTAAAAGTGAAAGGATGAATGAATATTGATATATCAAGGAAGTAGGAACCACAAAAAAGGAATAGTCATCCTTATATCAGACAAAGTAGATATCAAGTTAAAACTAGCCAGAAGAGACAAAGAAGGTCACTACATATTAATAAAAGGAACACTATCAAGGAGGTGTAACAATTGGGAATATATCTGCACCGAACATCAGTGTACTCAACTTCATTAAAAAAACACTATTGGACTTAAAGGGACAGATAGGTCCAGATACAATAAGAGCGGGTGACTTCAATACTCTACTCTCATCAATAGATAGGACAGCCAGCCAAAAAAATCAACAAAGAAACTTCAAAGTTAAATACCACCACAGATCAAATGGACTTAATAGACTTATACAATATATTCTACCCAGAAGCTACAGAATACACATTCTTCTTGGCAGCCATGGAACTTTCTCTAAAATAGATCACATTTTAGGCTGTAAGTCAAGTCTTAACAAATACAAAAAAATCAAAATAATTTTGTGTATCTTATCAGACCATAATGGAATAAAACTAGAAATGAACAGCAAGAGAAATTACAGAAACTGTACAAATATATGGAGAACAAACAATACACTTTTAAATGACCAATGAGTATTTGAAGAAATCAGAGAGGAAATAAAAAAATTCTTAGAATGAAATGAAAATGAAAACACAACTAACCAGAACCTTTGGAATACAGCAAAGGCAGTTCTAAGAAGGAAGTTTATAGATATGAATGGCTTCACTAAAAATAACTTAATGATGCACCTCAAGCTCTTAGAAAAAGAACAAAACCCAAAAACCAGTCAATAGAGAGAAATAATCAAGATCAGAGAAGAAATTAATGAAATGGGGACTAAACTAACCAAATGAGAGAGAAGACTCAAATTATGAACATTAGAGGTGAAAAAGGGAACATTACAACAGATGCTGATGAAATCCAGAGAATCATGGAATATTTTGAAAAGCTGTATTCCAAAAAACCGGAAAACTTAGCCGGGGTTCAAAAAGGTGAAGCCACCTCTCAGGCTGGGAGCTTAACTTGGTGATGTCCATGTGGTACTCATTTTCCAGGCATGCAGAACTCAAGAGTTAGGGGATTATGGAGGCCACCTCCAAGGCTCCACCAGATAGGCTGCAAGGCCAGGCAATGTGTACCAAGGTCGAGCACCCTGAAGGGCTCATGAATGAAGTTTTGAAGGTGAGGCCTAAGCAGCAATGGAGACCCCAGGATGTTGGAGATGCCAGCAATGTGAAATGTCTGCTGAGAGAAGCTGTCATCAAGAAGTGGAGCCAGCCCAGGAAGGCCGTTTGTGACAAGGCCAGAGGGCCCTGTTTGAGCCGGGATAATGCCAGATGCAAGAAGCCAGATGGTGTCACATTTTGCCAGATGTCAGATTTAAACTATCTGAGTTGGTTTGTCCACCAGGATATTGGTCTTGCTCGGTACTGATCTTTCCTTTTTGGGTCCCCATACCTCCATTTTGGAATGGGAATGCTTACCCTGTGCCATTATATGTTGGAAATACGTAACCTGATTTTGTTTTTCAGGGTCCCACAGATAAGTCTGCCTTGAGTTTCAGTGGAGACTTGGACTATTAAATACAGTCGAGACTTTTAAGATGTTGGGGACTCCTAAAATTAGATTGAATGCATTTTGCATTATAAGATGGCGATAATGGCCCCCAAAGGTCATGTCATTTGGTGTCCAGCTGGTGGCACTGTCGTTGGGGGTTGTGAACTTTGGGAGGTATGTCTACGTTGGTGAAGGTAAGTCACTGAGGGTGGGCCTTTGGAGGTTTTTATCTCGAACCTGTGGCTCCACTTTCTCTGCTTCCTGCTCATGAAGATGTAATGTTGGCCACAGGCCCAACATCCTGCTCCTACTGACATTATGGACTTTTCTACTAATTTAGAGTTTCCAATAAATCTCTTTGCCTATGCTTGTGTTAGTTGTTTTTCTGCTACAGTGACACTACATGTAACCTTCCTATTTTGATATCAGATGCCAGAACTCAAAAAACAAAGCAGTCCAAAGCCACACACTATGTTGTTGTTAGGTGCTGTTAAGTTGTTGTCTGACCTATAGTGACCCTACACACAACAGGTATAACACTATTGTCAGTGTTTCACTGCTACTCATAGGGTTTTCAATGGCTGACTGTTTTCTGGGAGTGGGTTGCCGGTCCGTCTCCCAAGCCTACAGCAGCACCTCGTGTTCCCAGGTGGTCTCCTATCCAAGTACTAACCAGGCCTGATTCTGCTTAGCTTCTGAGATCTGATGCCACAGTGATATGGCTGCAGACAAGAATAGCTTTGAAGTAATAATATAATACAGTACTAATTAGGACCATACGAAGGATTTTGAATTTCTTAAACATTAGAGCAGTTCAGTTTTATTCAAGAAAAGCAGAGTTCCTGCTTTATAAGGAACAGAGTAAAATGAGTCAGAAAATTATTACTATGCAAAAAAATTATAATCTATCTTGTTTTTTTGTTAATGTTGAAGGTTTATATACATAAAGCCTCACAATGCAGATTATTATATTTTCTGAAATATCTTGAAATTTTAAACTACAAGATCTAATATTTATCCTTTTACCTCTAATATCTAAGTGACTTATTGGGTTGGTATGATGGGGAAGACAGGTAAGAAGCAATGAAAAAGGAGCATTTTTATTCAAGGAATAAGCTTACCAAGCCAGAAACTGCAGCAGTGGATGTTGCTATAGCAGGTATAATTTTACCAGCTATGCGCTTTGTTTTGAAACGGTCAGCTGGTTCAATGCTGTACATTTTGGCACGAAGATTGGATGCAGCTGTGATAAAATCTATGTGTCCATTGCTATCATCATCTTTTTCAAAGGAAAGTACTGCCATCTGAAGGTCACCTGATTAGAGCAACCACAACAAAGTTCCTTAGTAAATGGTAAAGGTTTGGCTAGGTAAAAAGCAATGAGGGTTCAGTACTTTTAAATATTATTTTTTATGGTTTTCAATGACTGAAAAATATAAGAAAAATCCAGGTAACTGAAGATATAGAAGGATATGAAAAGAAGGACTTTACTACTACTAGAGAAGTTGCTACATAAAAAGCCTAGTGAATAGCAAAATAAGAAAGTTAAATTACTGCCAAGTGTGGGAGAAAGACGTGGCAATAAGCTCCCAAGGCAATCCCGAAACAATCAGCCATTGAAAACCCTATAAGGGTCACTGTGAGTCAGAAACGACTAGATGGCACCTAACAACATCAACTGCCAAGTGGCTTATAATAGAAAAGTCAACCTTTGCTATAGTCCAAAATTTATTCCATAAGTCCTACTCTGAAACATTTTCCCTCTGACAACGAATAGGATAAAGCTGCTTAAATAAAAATACCTACCTTTTTGAAAGATTTCTAGATCAATGGTTTCTAGTATCATTCTAGCCTGTAGCCATAGCCCTGTGGCATCCGATCCCGTCAGATCTCGGAAGCTAAGCAGGGTCGGGCCTGGTTAGTACCTGGATGGGAGACCGCCTGGGAACACCAGAAGCTGTAGGCTTGGGAGAAGGACCTGGCAACCCCCTCCCAAAAATCATCCTGCCATTGAAAACCCTATGAACAGCAGAGAAGCACTGACAATAGTGTTTCCCCTGTTGTACAGAGGGTCGCTATGAGTCGGATACCGACTCGACGGCACCTAACAACAACAACAACAAACAACAAGGTTGTATGTAAGTGAGTTTGTATTCTCTGTCAATAATTAAGAAGAATAAAAGCCTAAGAAGAGTTCTGTAAGATTCTTCCTGCTGGAGTGATTTAAATAAGTTTGTCTAAAGATTAGTCTCCACCAGGACCTTATTAATCTGAATTCCTCAAAAGTGAGCTATTACTCGTTTTTAGAGCTGTTCTCTATCTAAATACTTAGAACAATCAGAACTACAATAACCTGCAGCTAATGTAATTTGGAGTATTAGATTTCAACATCTGAGGGTAGAGTCATGGTAAGGAAAATGATGAATTTAGACACAGCTTAAGATAAACAGTGACTTTCACATGATGATTAAATCAACCACTGTTACTACTAATTATTATTGTTTCATCCCACAAATTTTTCAGTATGAAACTTAACATTTAAAAAAGAAAGTTTCCCTTACTTTTGGTAGCTTCATTAGATGAAATAGCCTTTTCTAGTTGAAAAACAGCATTCCTTTCATCTTCACTGCTAATAGGAACATGGTCTGGTTTCCTTGCAGTTTCATCTGTTTGAACAACCTTTAGGTTAAAAACAAAACAAAACAAAACAAAATATATATGTATTTATTAATGTAATTAATTCTGCACCTAAGTTTGGTTACTATTTATCTGTTGTTTCAAATGACAGATTATTAATCATTATAATCCAATGTATTTTACATCTTCCCCTAGTAATACTGTTATTTGTATATTCATTTACTTTATTACCTATCTTCTCACACTGACATTTATACTCTGAGACCATAGCTGTTTATTCATCTTGTTCAAAGACAGACCTCCAATATATCTAACTTCTTCATATTGTGTTAAAAGTAATATTGAATAGCTCCTACTGATCTTTTAATTCTACACTAAATGAGGTTAATATTAAAACAGTTTTGATTCTTTCAAAGCTACTTTCAACTCAAACTGCATAGCTCTAATTAGTGCACATGTGTTTTATGTAGCAAAAGCGTGAGTAGCTGCATTTACAGGGTGTCACATCACTCGGTTTTTAAATATTTATTAATTACTGACAAGAAGTTCTTTCCTAAAGAATATGTCCTCCTTCATATTCAAAGTATAGCATGTATAAGGCAGAATAAACCATAATTCATCCTTAAGAAGTTACTTATTACATAGTCCATGACATGAGTGAAGTTGCTATTTTCAAACTAAAAACCTAGCTTCATCATTACTTATTAAAGTACTACTTCTTATTTAAAAAATACATCCAAATCATTTTTTTTTCCACTGTACTTGGAGGGGTTCACACATACTTTGGAAGTGCTCTACCACTGGGGTGCATCCTCAGCCAATTTATTTTTATTTTTTATTTTGAATCTGAGTCTAAGGTATTTTATGTAAGCAGCTTTTGGCCTTGAACTTGTGATCCTTCTACCTCCACCTCCCAAGATTATAGGCATGAACCATCATGCTCAGTCAAATCATTTTTTATAAGATTAAACATTATTACAAATACTTAAGATACATAAAAAGTCAAGGAGGGGCTGGGGTTTAGCTCAGTTGGTGGAGTCCTGCTCTGCGCCAAGGCCCTGGGTTGGATCCCCAGCATCACAAAAATGGGAGAAAGGAATGGTAATTTACTCCCAAAGCAATCCCAAAACACCAGCCAATGAAAACTTTATGAGGTTTGCTATGAGTCAAACATGACTCGATGGCACCTAACAAGGAGTCAATGAAGCAAAATCTTTTTTTGCCAGCATGTCTGACATTTTGGCTGTGATAACTAACTAGAAATACTGGCCCTTAAGCTTCAGTCAGCTGCTTTAGAAAGTTGTAAAAAATGACCATAATTCATAATAAAACTATGGCTAAGTTGCTCAAGGAAATTTATTACCCCTGAAATTTGTTACAGAAGTAATGCAAGCCAGAATACATACTGAAGCATGTTTCCTGAACTTCTGTCTAGTTTTTCCAATGAGAAATACAGGCTGGGAATCTTCCTTATATGGAATTTCTGTTTATCCTTATTGTATTTTTATTTTTTATATGTTATATGTCATGAACATTTCATTCAGCAAACTCATCTAATTGTGCAAAATCAACTGCCTACAAGAATTCTTTTTCCCTAAAATAAAAATGCAGAATAAAAGACTACATATACCACTGTTTTGAAAAAGGTGGTTTTGTGGATAATTTTTAGAAAGTATATAAAAAAGGCATATACTAAACTTATGAAGATGAAAAATACTTAATATTTTCAAACTTTCCCATTTATACTGGCTAAATTTCACGTATCATCTTTATTAATAGTCTCTATCTCTTTCCTTTTTCAACATATTTTCTGGGCAAAATCCTAGCCCAATTTTCCATTAGGTAGCAGGAATAAGTGCCCCAATAGTGCTCAAGCAACTAAGTGTGGCTGAAGAAAAGGCAGTTATCTTTTCCCCAACCATTTTTAGTCAAATACATTAACATATTAGCATTAAGTGATACTCAGTGCTGTCTTGTAATTCTACTGCGTTATTTAGTGACTTTTCCACTCTTCTGGGCAATTATTTCATATCTTCATTTCTCTACTCTTTCTTTATCTTTCTATCTCCTTCACTCTGAGCCACAAAGCTCACTTTTATTTTATCTAAGAAAATAACAATCTCTTTTTCTCTTACACTCTAATTTCAATCCTTTAAAAATCCCTGCAGGCTGATAGTAAAGTATATACAGAATCCAATCCCTTTTTATCACGGTCCTATTACTTACTACTTCAAACCATTTTTTGCTTATATCCTTGCAATAACCTAACAGTTTTTCTTGCTTCCTCTCTTTGTTTGATATACTCATTCTATAAAAAACAGCTACAGTCATCCTCTTAAATGTCGTATCATGTGACTCCTCTGCTCTAAACCCTCCAATGGAACCCTCCTTTAGCTTTTTATTTCATGGTAAAACACAAAATACTTATCATAACCCCAATTACCTCTTAAATCTCACTTCTTATCATTCTCCCTCATGTATATTTTCCTCTAGAAAAGTCATCACACTTTGACTGGCAAATGGCTAGAGAAAAGATCATCATGAGATACAAGCATAGCTCATTCTCTCATTTCCTTAAGGTTTCTGCTCAAATGATGTTACCAGAGAGGCTTTCCCTCTCCATCTCATATAAAATGACACCAGCCTCCTCATTCTGTTTCTTTTACTTGTTTTTTCTTAGCACTTATATCTACATTGCAATATTATATACTTACTGGCATTTTTGTTTACAGCCCATCTCCATCCCACTGAAATATAACATTCACAAAAGAAAGAACAACGTTCATTGTATTATCCAGGTTTTAAAATGTGACTTGTCGTAAGTAGAAGTTTAATAGCTGTTAGCTAAATGAATGAATTCTAAACTTACCTTGTTGGAAGGTTTGAATTCTTGAATCTTTACTTCTGAAAGAATATTCATTAGGGTATCTGCTGATAAATCCTGTTTTATAAAAATGTAATTTTATCAACAAACATTCTTCCCATTCTGAATTCTAAAGCTAAAAACATTCTACAAAGGTTCCTTTATCATATTGGAATATTTAATAATTTATCATCTCAATATTTAGACAGCATCTATTGGGGACATTTACTTTTATTTCTATAAAATTACTATCCATAAAGGCAACTGGGGAAATGAGATTGGAGTGAAAACATACTTATTTGCCAACAAATCTGAAACCTAAGTTCCTTCTGCAAATTTTTAAAAAGGGATTATCTTTTTCATTTCCTTAGTTTTGAAGTTTTATAGTTTCCAGGATAATGTTATATTTCATAAATAAGTTAATGGGATTTATACTTTGATAAGCAGGAAAATATTTAAATGGTTCAAGATGAACTTTGATGATTTTAAGGCTACTGGATCTATACTCATTATTAAGTAGTTGCTTAGGAAAAACTGAGAAATATTGTGTTTAGGGCTAATTAACACTCCTGTAACACAGCTACCATTCTTTTCACAAAAAGAATACCTGACTGAAAGCCTCTACTGTTATTAGGTATTTATGGAAAAGGATCAATCTACAACAGGCATGTTGTTGTTGTTGTTGTTGTTGTTAGGTGCCGTCGAGTCGGTATCCGACTCATAGCGACCCTCATAGGGTTTTCAATGGCGGACTGTTTCAGGATTGCCTTGGGAGTGGGTTGCCAGGCCCTTCTCCCACTTTTGTGGTGCTGGGAATTGAACTCGGGTCCTCAGAGACTGCAGCGCAGCGCTCTACCCACTGAGCTAAATCCCAGCCCCCACAACAGGCATAGCCAATGTTAAATATGGATCTGTAGCTAAGTTGTGGTGGCACAGGCCAATAATCCCAGCACCTCAGAGGGTGAGCCAGGAGGATGGTAAGTTTGAGGTTAGCCTGGGGCTACACTACAAAGCCCTATCTAAAAAACAGAAGGATCTAGTTCCTATTTCTTCATTCAGTCTCCCTGAAAGTATAGAATTTATTTAGCTCTAACATGCATGTGTGAAGAAAAATTGATCTACGTGCATCTGCCTCTCAACACTGTATTTGACCCTTTAGATGTGAGTCAATGAGGATGATGTCTAAGACAATGAGTATGATAAGGGTAAGAAAGGTCAATATAGGGGAGCATTTTTAGATTTAAGGAAAAGTGTAGAAGCTAATATCACAGAGTAAAAAAATGTTAAAGACAATCTCTAAGAAGTATTTTTAAATTGGTATGAAATGGCTCACTTGGGCTTTTTAGAATAACTGGCTAAAAGAGACAAACAAGTTATGAATATTTTAAAAATAGAATATGACTGCTTTCACAAATACTGTTGTTTCATTGCTTAAATTCAGAAAGAAAAATTTAACTTTCTTCTATTTATACTGCAATGAATGCTTAGCCTCTACTATGTTACAGTGAGTATTAACACAATAAAATAAAGTTTATATCAAAAAGGATTCTCATAACATAAAAACACATTTTGATTCAATTAATTGACTAATTTTAAACTGTTTTTGTATCACTTCCTAGGGCTTGATGAATATCTTACCTTTTTGGCAAATGGAATGCAATATACTGTAGCATATAGTTTTGCAGCATTCTGAAGGAAAGTGAGGTGCCTTTTGAAATTAAAAAATAAAGCAAAGTTTGAATGCACAGTTTTAAAGAGATTTTTAACTCATGAATAAATATGCCTTAGAAATAATGCTTTAGGGAAAACAATCTTAGAATTTTTGTTACAGAATTATTTTTTTAAAGTTAAGATAATTTTTAAAGTTAAGATAATGAAATTCTAGTCTAGACCAAAACACTGCAGAAGTTATAAAAGGGAAAGTATCAAAAGTTTATAGTAAAAAACACTAGTAATATTCAAGTAGTTATGACTACTTTGAAAAGAGTGAATGCCTTAAGTAGAAAAATTAGACTAGTGGAAGAAAGTCCATTTTAATACATGAGACAATATTACGTATCAGGTTCAAAATAAGCAAATCAGTGTTTAAGAACAAAAAAAGGTTAAGTATTATAGAAAAAGCAGTTCAGCATGATAAGATTTGAGGTCTAAAACAAGCAAAAGATGGGAAAATTAAGCAAAGAGCCATTTACAGAAAAAAAGATTCAGAAAGAGTTTAGTTAAAATATATGCACATAAATGTAAATCTAATATGGTGTATATATCCAGTATTCATGCAAAGATCAACTCCTCTGAAAACTTGAGATTGATTCAGTAACAATGGATTCTTCAATATAACTAAAGATTCTTTATTAAATATAAAGTATGAACAAAGTCAAAAAGGAGATTTTGTTTTACTTTAGAGTAGATATGAGAAGTAATGAAGTTATTTACCATATAAATAAATGGACTCATGTTTGTGTGCACAGAAAGGTTGTGGCTGGCTCTGTTGACCAGAATGACTTCTTAATCCTTGGATTAACATGGATGCAATCATTTAATATTAAAGACCCCACTATATATAGTTAAGAAATTTATAGTTAAATACATATATTTATATGTATACTTACAAAGGTTCACTTAAATCAAATTTTATTGGAGAAGGTGGTCTCTTTGGTGATTGCCAAAATAAGCCTAACAAGAGAACCAATATTATTTTCAATATATATATAACCAGTAAGCAATATTACAATTTCTTCTCAACACTTGGCTATACTTACTGCCATCTTTTAATCGTGTATCCAGAGGAAAACAGTGAAGAAGCTGAAGAGCCTAAAGAAGAAAAAATGAAATAAAGAAACTCACTAGTTAATATTATCTGATAAAAAATTTAAATAAAAAATTTTATGTATTGTTAATATATGCACCTATTTCATAGATCAAAACACATTAAAAGATACATAGTGAAGTCTCCCAGCCACCATTCAATTCACTTTGTCCATTCCCCTGTCACTATCCCCATACCTGGAAATACTTCAATTATTTTTTTAATTAATATACCGTATGTTTTAAACATCTATGGCAAACATGAATACAGATTACTTCATTCCTTGTAGTATCAATGGCATATATTTCATTTTGCTCTTTTTGAAAAGCTAATCCTTAGCTGGGCATGGTGGCGCACATGTGTAATCCCAGCAACTGGGGAAGCAGAGTCAGGAGGATCACAAGTTTGAGACCAGAGGCAGTCTGTGTAATTCAGTGAGACCCTGTCTCAAAAAGTAAAAATAAAATGGGCTGGGGGTGCGGCTCGGTGGTACAGCACTTGTAAAGCATGCAAGCACAAGGCCCTGGGTGTTCAACCCCCAGTACCACAAAAAAAAAAAAAAAAAAAAAAAAAAAAAAAAAAAAAAAAAAAAAAAAAAAAAAAAAAAAAAAAAAAAAAAAAAAAAAAAAAAAAAAAAAAAAAAAAAAAAAAAAAAAAAAAAAAAAAAAAAAAAAAAAAAAAAAAAAAAAAAAAAAAAAA
>VMDO01020019.1:0-38436 GCA_007922755.1 Pedetes capensis
ATTTGTCATTCAAAGTGGGTTAAATCTGGGGATGTGGAACCCATGGATATGTAGGGCCAACTGCATTATATGCATTATGCAAATAAGTGAGCAATGAGAATGTAACTAATTGTAATAACAAAGTGCTCAATCTAGTGATGAAATCTATTATCTGTCATCAGTCCTACCAAAGTTTTCTCTTCTTTGCTTTCAGGTTTTCAATCACCCAAGACCCAGCAGGTAGAGGACAAAAATCCTATGGCTTTTTTCAGTCTTCTCACTTTCTCATCTCTGGGGGAGGAAAAGTTACTGAATTTTATTTGTGAGTTGGAAGGAGATAATGGGCATGGACATTCTATTCTCTCTTTTTTCTTTAGAGACAGAAATACTTACAAAAAGCCTGAGTTCTGCTATCAGAGCATAGCATGTCCTAGGATGGAGTTTGTGCATTTGTCTAATTAAAGAATTTTGGTTTGGAGCCAGGCAAGGTGGCGCATGCCTATAATCCAAGTGGCTTAGAGGCGGAGGCAGAAGGATTGCAAATTCGAGACCAGAGGCAGTCTGTGTAACTTGGTGAGACCCTGTCTCAAAAAAGTAAAAAAATGGGCTGAGGGTGCAGCTCAGTGGTCCAGCATTTGCAGAGCACGCAAGCACGAGGCCTTGGGTTGAACCCCCAGTACTGCAAAAAAAAAAAAAAAAATTTTTGGTTTGGGAAGGCAACTGACCCACAAATACAAATCACTTTCTACTATCAGGAAAATGGTGATAATGTATTTTGGATTCTATCTGTTTCACTTTTGTCTTAATCTCTTAATTTGTTCAAAATCTAGGTGGGGGATTAGAGATATCACTGATCTATCTCTGCTCATTTCTAAAGCTCAGGTGTTAGGGATTCCTAAGGCATTAATCTGAGACCCAGATCATCCCATTCTAGATGCATCAGCATTCATTCACTAACATTGTGTGTGTGTGTGTGTGTGTGTGTGTGTGTGTGTGTGTGTGTGTCTTCTGAAGAGAAACTCTTGGAAGGCAAGAATTGGGTAAACCCTTTTCAGTTCAGCTAAATAAATCCTTATCAATATCCTCAGATGGGCTAGATGATACATACCAGATACAGAGGACCCAGGCATTACTAGAACATGCCCAGGGATCTTTGGATTCTACTGATGGTAGTGGCATGGAGGAGTGGAGGGAGGGCATAGAAGAGGTCAGAGTGGAAGAATGACTGTTCTTTTCCTTTGTTAATAACACTATAACCAGATGAGGAGCGCTTGGGGCAGGCTGCAGGATGGAGCATCACCCTTCTGTTAAGGCTAGTGAAAAGTGATCTGATATTCTTCTCATGCCAAGTTTTGTACAATGGATGTTGTTGTTAGGTGCCATTGAATAAAGAACAGTTATATTAATTACATAGAACAATGTACATGAGAGATCAAGAATCTATGCCCTAAACTTGAGTGACTAGGTTTGTCTTCTTGCTTTCCTAGGGTGAGTTACTTATCTTTTCTAAGGTTCAGATTCCGCATGTGGAAAACAATATAATGAGAAATAAAGATCATACTAGTATTTTATGGTGAAGATTGTTGTGGTGGTGGTTTTTAGGTGCTGTTGAGTTGGTGTCCCACCCATAGCAACCCTAGGTACAACAGATGAAACACTTGTGCTTCTCTGCTATTCATAGGGTTTTCAATGGATGATTGTTTTCTTGGGAGTGGGTTGCTGGGTTCTTTTCCCAAGCCTACAACACCTGGTGTTCCCAGGCGGTTTCCCATCCAAGTACTAACCAGGCTTGACCCTGCTTAGCTTCTGAGATCTGATGGGATCAAGCGCCACAGTGGTACAGCTGCAGGTATGGTGAATATTAGGTAGGTCAATAGAAGTAGAGTGCTGAAAACAATGCCTGGCAGAAAAGCAATAAATAGTAGCTCCTGATGAAGTTAGATATTTTCAAGAATGTGCATGTGGTATGGGAATGAGAAGGAGAAAAACCAGTAAGACAGACAGGAAGGGTATTTTTTTTCTTTTCAGTTCATTAGAAAGCTATAGGTCTAACATTTTTTCACAGTAATGGTGAGAACAGATAAAATTAATAGCAGAAATAGCTTTCCCATTCAGAGAGAAAAAACAGTTACTGGGCAACCTATTAATTTTGCTCTTAAGTATTTCTTTTCTGTCTACTTATAGCAGAAATGTTGTTTTGCTTGCCTATCATCAGTGGTCAATATGTAGTAGGAAGAGGTAGAGTGATTTATGGTCTCACCAAATCCAACTTGTTTTGGGTAAGTGGCAAGACAGGAAGCTGAACTACTGTTTTTTATTCACTTGAGAGGTGTAGATGCTTATTTCCAACACGCATTATAACTGTGTTTAAAAAGTTGGACAAAATGCCTATCATTGAATTATAAAAAGCACTCATTGAATGCCTAGTAGTTACATAGATCCATATGAGGAATTTGAATAGTCATTTTTGTTTAACTTCATGAAAATTACTGGAAGTAGATATTGTTATTTTAGTTTTATAGATGAGGTAATTAAAAGTTTAGGGACATGGTATGTCTTTCCAAAGACACTAAGATAGAAATGTCTGGAATTTGAACTTAGATCTTCAGTAAAATTTCTTAAAAGTAATGTAGTTTTAAGGAGATCTTACCATGTATGATTAGCACATTGTCTACTATGATGATTTTTAGGAAATTTTAGAAATACAGGAAATCATAAAGAAGACAATAGAAATCATCCATAATATTGCAACTCAGAAATACACACTATTTTAAGATTTAGAATGGTTTCATCTAATTTTATGTGTATGTATATGTCCATTTTTTCTACAAAAGTGAACTCCCTCTTTGTTATCATAAAATTCCCTTTTAAATAATATGTTACGAGGGCTTTTTTATTATTAAATAGCCCCTAAGATTTGATTTGAAATGGCTGCATTTCATTATGAAGATGAAGAAAGTCTTTACTCTTCAAATTTATGGTTCTCATTTTCCTGTATTTTAAACAATGATGCCATGAACATCTTTGTACATAATTCTTTGTGAATAGCTCTAATTATTCCCTTAGAATAGATTTCTGGAAGAATAATTACTACATAAGAGGTTTCTCCTGTTACCTGTTAGTGTATAACAAACCAACCCAAAATGCCATGACATAAAGCAGCCACTGTTTTATTATATTCATGGACACCATGAGTTAAGAATTTAGGAAGGTCATAGCAGAAGTGGTTGTCCTCTGCTCCACGGTGCTAGGACCTCAGCTGGGATGACTCCAGCGTGGTGTTCCCCACGTATTGTACTTCTTATGTCATGGCTCAAAGTTCTGAGAGGGAGTGTGCCAGTGGCATAAGACAGAAGAGTATGGCCTTCATAAAAGGGCCCTGGAAAGACATGTGCTGCCACTGTTGCCAACTCCACTGGTTGAAGCAGTTATAATCCCACCTTGATTCAAAAAGAAAGGAATGCAGACCCCACCACTTGATGGAAGGAGTATCAAAGATCTATGGCCACATCCAAAAACTACCAGAGATGGTATATACCACTTTCAGGATTTTGCCATATGTTATCAAGTTGCCCCCTTTAGATGTATAGATCAACTTTTTCCAGAGATGTCTGGTAGTATACTTTTACCCACACTCCTTATCATAACTTTGAGAGGTATTTTTCAGTGTGATATGTAAAAGATATCTTGTCATTATGATTTTCAAATATTGACTGTTATGAGATTTTACAGATATTTTTGATCACTTGTCAACATTTTTTGTGAATTTTCTATTTTTTGCTTATTTTTCTGCTATACATTATCCTTTTCTCATTAGGATTGATAGTTATTATTTATATATTGAGACTAAGTCATGGAGTTCTGACTCTACATTGAGTTATTTCACCACTACTCCTTAGCAACTCTAATCAGTAAGTACTTTTAGTACTAAACTGTGTTTAAAATACAGTTCCTTTACAATCCTGGCTGCCTCTTCCAACTTATGTGAATTCAACAATTTAATTAAACCTTTTGTACTTTGTTTTCCTCACTTGTAATATTGTATAATAATATTGGTTATTGTATGAATTCAGTAATATCTGCCTAAATGCTTAGAAGAAGGCTTGTTACATGATAAGTCTTCAACAAATGCTAGTAATTATTCTTAGCATTATTACTATCATCATACCTGGATATTTGTGAATATTTTAGCAGCCAGCTATTTCTTTATATTGCCTAATACATAAATATGTAGCATGGGTCTGCTAGCCATGTTGAAACCATCTGGCTTTTGAGTTCAAGAACCATGGTTGATCTGAGAAACATCTCACCTTTGTTTATTGTTTGTAAACTTAGTTCTCAAATTTCCCAAAGAAGGTAGGTCACTTACAGTGCAAGCTGGGCTTTGGAACAGAGTTGTGGGGGCAATGTAGTTAATAGATGAGGTGCTTGGTAGTACTCTCCACCTTTGATTGTCCTACCAATCTAATTAGAAAGAGTGAGGGAGATAACTCATTTCTTTATAAAACTCTTGAGATAAAACTATATTTGTTGGCATTTCCTTTGCCTCTTTCATTTGTCTTCCCATTCAATTAGACAGATTGAACATTGATTCAGCACAGAATTGAGTGTCCTAGAGTGCATTGTAAAGCAATAACGTTAATAATAATAATAATAATAATAATAATAATAATAATAATAATAATACTTTCTTTAGTGGGATAAGTCCCAGATGCTTCCATCCAGGACAGCTGTTGAAACAAGAAGCCAAAGGCCTGGTCTAAAGTGGACCTAGGCAGGGCTCAGCCCTTAGGCTCTCTGTACCCCTATGTGCGTGCCTGCCTTCTAGCCTCACATGGCCTCTTGGTGATCATTCCTTTTGGATCCTCTTGGGGGTGTTGGAGGGCTGTGCATTGATGTATGGGGGGAGGAGGTGAAGACTGGCTAGCTCCATCCCCACCACCCCTGGGGCCCAGGAACAGTTGTCTCCAAAGAAGGTTTCCCTGGCTTCCACCCAGCTGTCCCTGTGTGATAACCACCATTGCTAATACTCTGGTGATGGGCCACTTCAGGGCCCTGCTTCACTGCCTCTGAACGCCCCATGAAATATGAGTTGGGGGAGTTTTCTGTGACAAATGCCTTCTTGACTGAGCCTCTATTCAGGCATCTGGTATCAGCACTTGTCGCAGACAGCCGTGTTTCAGCTGCACCAGCCAGACAGTGACAGATTCAGCCTTCTGCTCAGACTGTTAGGGAAGTCTTCCCCTTAGGCCCGGGCTTGCCACAGGAACGCCTGGCCAAATCCTGCCAGGGCTGTGGGCTGCACCTGTGCTCCCAAATGTCAGTGGGCACGAGAATCAGCTGCTTTCTACCACTCTTCTTGTCAAGGTCAGCCGGCTGTGATGGAGGTGGGGGAGCCCCTGAGCTGAGCCAGACCTGCCTCTTTTTGTCCTTTTCCCTGTATCAGAAGACAGACCTTTCAATACCAAAGGACTTGGGACTTGTCAAAGAAAGCATCTGAGATCTTAGGTAAAATTTCTACCTGGAAGTAATTAGCCCAGGAAAATTTACTTCTCTGCAATCCCCTTTCCAAGTTCTCTTTAACATTATCTTGTTGGTTTTGGCTGAATATAAAGTGAAGGAGAACAAAACCAGTTATGGGTGGTAAGAAAGAAATGATTTACATTTGTGGTCACTTTTGAGATTTTGCCAGGGTTGGCCATGTGGTGATCATAATGGTGATTTATAGATCAGAAGTTACAATCTGATGGCCCATGGGCTGAATTTGGCACACAGGATTTGTATTTGGCCTATAGTGTGTGTTTGTTTTTAATAGAATTTGATGCTAATATTTAGAATTGAGAAAACTTCATAAATGATTTCTGGCTTCTCTTCAAAAGCTAAAAGCTGTAGTAGTACTGGGCTTGCATTTTTGCATAGAGGCAACCGGGATAAACCACATTGTTGCTATTGCTCACTTCTAGAGAGAGCATACACTCTCTCATTTTCCAAGGTTCTCACCTCTCCCTGTTGTTATAGCTAATCTGCTTCTCTAATTTCTATTACATGGATGATCTCTGTAGATATTTGATTTTTTTTTCTTTTTGTGATACTTGGGAGTTGAACCAAGGCCTTGCACATACTTTGCAAGTGCACATACTTTGTAAATGAGCTGCACCTTTAGCCCATTTTTTATTTTTTATCTTGAGACAGGGTCTTGCTAAGTTGTACAGACTGCCTCTGGCCTCAAACTCACAATCCTCCTGCCTCAGCCTCCTGAGTTGTTAGGATGATAGGTATGTGCCACTGCATACCTGGTGATATTTAAATTGTTGATCCTGACACAAAAACTGCACTTTATTTCTGCACTCAATCTTGGATGAACTCTATTGGTAAATCCCCTCTTTCCTCCTTCTGTCACTGGGATGATATGTGAAAGGGCATTGTCTAACTTTCATGATTTAAATGCAGTTAATAATAGGAAAGAAGAAAAATGGTGGCTTTACTGATATGTGAGGACTGTAGTTAATTATTTCTAACTCTTAACTCTTGACCTTAGACACTGCCATAAGCGATAAACTTCATGACAAGCTTTGGTGTTGCTCCTGAGAGAGGAAGAGACATATTAGTTGAGACCTATTATATTACCTTATTTTAAATTCTCACAAAAGTCCAAGTTAATGATATGGTCACCTTTCTGTGAATGAGGAAATGTGGCTTTGAGTTGAGAATGCTTTGCAACTTTTTAAACCTGGAAACTAAGGTAATCATGACTCATATTTATGCCCAAGTCATTGCTACAACAAATTGTCAACAAGTCAAGTCTACAACAAATTGTCCCACTCCATAGAATTCTGGCTTCATTTAGACTAAAATTCAGGTATTGCTAAAAGAGGCAAACTCTATGAGATTCATTAAACAAGCTGGTTGTGAATTTTAGAAACACATGTTTAAGATTCTTTTGTGATAAAAAGGAAAAAGAAAAAGCTTTACTTATAATGGACATTTTTTCCCTTAAAGTAAAGATTTTAATCCAAATGAGTACAGATCTAAAAGGTACTTTATTGATTTCAACAATGAAAATAATAGCAAACTTCTATGGGGTATTAGCTATTTGTTTGTGTATTTTATCCCACTCAACCCTCTTAACAATCATAAGAGGTAGATGTAATTATTATCCCTATTTTATAGGTGAGGAAATTGAGGCACAAAGAGATAATGCTGAGACTCCAATGAACTGTTTGAAAAGCATCCTATTCAGCAGATCGGCATCAGAACTGTAAAGGCAGCTTAGCCGTCTAACATTCTGACCCTTGATGAATATTAGCAAGATGTTTTCCATGCTGTAATCACTGCCTTTCTACAGGTTACACATAGCTGTGCCAGTCAGTTTTCATCTGTTTTCCAGGGGTAATTCTGGAAAGACCCCTCAAGGACTTGTTTGCTCAAATACAAACATTAAAGCCTGCAGCCATAGCCCTGTGGCATCGGATCCTGTCAGATCTCGGAAGCTAAGCAGGGTCGGGCCTGGTTAGTACCTGGATGGGAGACTGCCTGGGAACACGAGAAGCTGTAGGCTTGGGAGAAGGACCTGGCAACCCCCTCCCAAAAATCAATCTGCCATTGAAAACCCTATGAACAGCAGAGAAGCACTGACAGTAGTGTTTCCCCTGTTGTACAGAGGGTCGCTATGAATCGGATACCGACTCGAGGGCACCTAACAACAACAACAACAACAACAAACATTAAAAGTACTTTCATGGAGCCAGGAACAGTGAAGCACACATATAATCCCAGCACTTGAGAGGCTGAGGCAAGAGGATCACAAGTTTGAGGCCAGCCAGCCAGCCTGGGCTACATAGTGAGACCCTGTCCCTTTCTCACCCCACAAAATGAAACAAAACAAAACAAAATTCCTTCCATGGTGACAGTTTAGGAAGACCATTAGTGGTTCTAATAGTTGTGAATAACTTATTTTGAAGTGATAGCTGAAATATGTGTTATAGGAATTATCTGATGTTATAAGTGTTATTGATTATGAAAGAGAAAAACAATTGTAGATGGTCCTACTTGACCATAGTAGATTTGCTGTTCGAAGTCTGTATAGATTGGATTATTTTAAATATTTGAAGTATTTGAATGAGATACATTTGAGGTATGGGAAATGATCGCAGTAGTCCCCCTTTGTCAGTGGTTTTGTTTTCTGTGGTTTCTGTTACTCATGGTTAACTATGGTCTGAAGATATCAAATGGAAAATTACAGAAATAACTCAGAAGTTTCAAATCATATACTGTCTGGCTCCATCCTGCTCAGGACACGAATCATTCCTTTGTCCAGTGTGTCCAAGATGTACAGTTTGTCCTCTTACTGGTCACTTATCTATAGCCATACTGCCCTGGCATCCTATCCCATCAGATCTTGGAAGCTAAGTAGGGATGGACCTGGTTAGTACTTGGATGGGAGACTGCCTAGGAAGACCCAGTACTGTAGGCTTGGGAGAAGGACCTGGCAGCCCATTCCCAATATAGTCAGCCATTGATAACTCTATGAATAGCAGAAAAACACTGACAATAGTGCTAGATATGGCACAGTACTGGGTAATGTTTTGTTCTGTTGTATGTAAGGTTGCTATGAGTTGGACCCAACTGAATGGCACCTAACAACAACATTGGTTACCTAGTAGCCTTTTTGGTTATCAGATCAATTGTTATGATAATCATAGTAATTTTGTGTTCAAGGAACTCTTTGTGTATTGAATAATGTCCCCAAAGTGCTAGAGTAGTGATGCAAAGAAGGTATCAGGGCATAAAATATGAAAGGGCAGGCTAGCTCTGGTATTATGTGACAATGCTGCAGGGCATATAGGAAAAAATGGTATATCTAGAATTCAATATAGTCCACAGTTTAAGACATCCATGGGAGATCTTGGAACATATCCCTGCAGATAAAGGGTGACTACTGTATACCTCTGTACCCTGCACCTGAGGAACTATACGGAGCCACAATGGTCTGGATAATCTAATGTCTTATATTGAGTTGAGAGCAGCTTCCCTAAAGTTTCTATTTGATTTGATATAGATTATGGGTGGCATCTACAACCATGAGCAAGTGGATGGGCTTCAGCTAGTGAACAAACTTCTTGTCACCAGAGCTCACACAGAAACCAGGCTTTTATAAAAGCAGTTCTTCCCCTGGGTGGGAATCTGGTAGTAAATGATCAGCTTGATTTTCCAACATCTCTTTGCCTATCTTTTGTTGTTGTTAGATGCTGTTGAGTTTGGTGTGATTCATAGTGACCCTATGTACAACAGAACGACACTGTACCATACTCAGCACCAAGTCAGAGCTTCTCTAATATTCATAGGGTATTTAATAGCTGATTGTTTCAAGATTGTTTTGGGAGTGGGCTTCCAGATCCTTCTCACTTTTTGCAGTCCTGGATTGAACCCAGGGCCTCAGAGTGTACTATTTATTAGGTATAGTCATTCATTCAGCATGCAATAGGTACTCATTGAGCAGTTATAAAAATTCCATAATCATAGAGATAAACAAAACGTTGTCCCTGTCACTGAGAGATCTGCTTGTAAATGAACTATCTCACCTTTAGGATTCCCTTGCCACCATTTTCTCAGAAATCATCCTCTGAATTAAAAAAATAAGGACAGAGTTGGGTGTCAACATGAAAGAAACTTGTTTCCCATTGTGAAACAAAAATTCCCTTAAGGAAAGGCAATGTCTATAATCTTTTAAATGAAAGTATATTGGTGCTCTGATGACACTTCAGTCTGTTATTTTTCAAAAAGCTTTTCAAAGGGCATGCATATTATGCTTGGGCACACTAAAGTTGCCCCTAAGAAATTCCATGTTCATAGACCCAGAAAAGTGATGTTATTTCTGTTTAATCAAGTCCTTTGGATGGAGTTTGTATGTTGTTGTTATTAAGGGCCAACGAATCAGGTCTGACTCATAGTGACCCTGAGAGGGTTTTCCATGGCTAATTATTTCCGGATTGCTTTGGGAGTGGATTGCCATGTCCTTCTCCTATTTTTGTGGTGCTGGGGATTGAACTGAGGGCCTCAGAGAAGCACTCTACCAACTGAGCTACACCCCAGCCACTGGAGGATATATAAGCTAGCCTTTTGTTACTGTACCAAATACCTTAGAAAAAGGGTTTAAAGGAGGAAATGTTTATTTTGGCTAGGGGTGGCTAGGCTTTATACTGTGGTCAGCTGTCCACCTTACCTTTGGCTGGAGGAGATGGTGAAGGGGAGCAGAGCTGCTCACCTCATGGCAACCAGAAAGCAAAAAGAGAGAGACAAAAAGCATTCAGGGACAAGTGCCCTTCAAAGGCATGCTTTCAGTGACCTGCTTCATCTATCAGGTGCTACTTCTTACTACCTCTCAATAATGCCATCAAATTGTAAATCCATCCATAGATTAATCCATTGATGAAGTCTGATCTCATATGATCCAATCAGTTCTCTATGATTGGATCAACCAGCTAGGGACTAACCCTTCAACCTGAACCTTTTTGGGGTTCATATATAAACCATAACAGGGTGCCACATGAAAGGAGCTGTCTCAGTGCAGCATTAGACTTGGAAGAGGCCAGGGAGTGGGGGTCAGTGTCTTTCTGAGGATGTCCCCAGCAGAACTCTGTGATCAAGTGAGGTGGTAAGTAGGGTCTCCTAGGCAGCATCTTTGGTTAAGTGTCTTTTGGTTAAGAAAACTGCATTGTTTAAAATTGGATCCTATTTTAGATTTTAAGATTATGCTGTTCCTCCAAGTTTGAAAACTGTTTTACAAAAAAAGTTAGGTTAGGGTACTCTATGGAAGGTTGTAGAATGGTTAAATAACGGAGAGGAAAGTGAAACAACTGGTTATACTTCTCAGCCTCTAATGTCTGATATTGGTCAAAGCATGAACAATCAAACTTACTTGTTTACTTATTATTTTTACCCCAAAGCAATACTTTTCTCCATATAACAGATTAGTCTAGCTGATGAGTTGGTTACAGCTTCTCTAAATAGAGTGTCCCTTGAATATGGTATTACCCATTGCAACATCTGGTGTTTTCAGGATATTTCTGGAGGCAAAAAGTTGCTCTGTTTCTTCCTACACTGAGGAGCAGGACATTTCTAAATGTTTCCACATTGTTCTTTCCTGCAGGAAGCAGTCTTCTGAGCAGCCATGGGTGATTTGATGATGGAAGGCAAAAATCTTTTGCCTGACTAGAACTGGGCCCAGAGATTCAGACTGTTCTGCTGCCTCTCACCATGAAGCCAAGAGATCTGGCATCAGAGGAAGTCACATTCTTTTGAATTCAGGAAAATTCTCAAAGAAATATCATTTTGAAAAGGTAAACTTTTACTTTTTAAAGTTCATTACAGCTTTTAACTCTCATTCTGGTCAGTGCCAGTGGCAGGGAGATCCTGAGTAACTTTATAAAAAGCAGCTACCTCAGGACTGCCTACTGAATCCAAGGGCAGCATGGTATCACTCATTCTTGCAGGGGCCACCCCACAAGCCAATGCTTAGCAATCAGGGGCTTCTGATTGCTCCCCCCTGCCCAGTATCAGGGGCACATATTTCCCTCTGCTGTCAGGTCACTGAAGCATGGAAAGAACCTGGGAAATTTAATTTAGCTTCCAGCTAGATTATTTGTAAAATCAAATCCACTCAGTTTCAACAATTTTTAACAACTTGAATTATAATGTATTGCTAAAGTTAAAACCTCCACAGGAAGCCAATATGGTGTTATGAATTTGTTATTGTCCTAGAGAACATAGTATTATCATACATCAACTTGTCAAAGATTAATCAATAAATGAACAATGAATTTAGAGAGAGCCCAAGATTTCCTTTGCTTCTCTTTATTACACTAAACTATAAAGGGGTTTGGAAGATGCTTTGATGGCAGCCAGAGTAGTCTGATTGTCCATATCCATCCTTTTAACATGCAGCAAGAAGAAGTTGAATGAAAAGCGTGAAATCCTTAAAGTGAGTGTGCACATCACATGATATGTGCAACAGAATAAGTTCAAGGTAGGGTTTCCTCTGGAGAGAACACTACCATTGTGCTGCTGAATTCTAGCCTGATTTGAGGATAGAGCTTAAGGATCCTTTTCCAAAGAAGAAATTATCCCATTCATAGTGGATTTTAAATTATTTGATGTTTATAATAGCTGTTTCTGGGAAACGTAGGAATCTGAGTTTCATTCAGCCTGGGATTTTAGTTGCCAACCAGGCAATCGCTTAACTTCTCTGAGCTTCAATTCCCATATCTATAAGGGGAAGAAGATTGAATGGAATGCTTTATTAGCAATCTCCTTGATCCAAGTTTACCTTAGTTATAAGAACGTCATTTATTTTTTTTTTAATTAATGTTGTTGCTGTTTTTAGGATTGAACTAGGGCCTTGAGCATGCTAGACAAATGCCCTACTACTGAGCCACACCTCCAGCTCCTGTTTATTAATTTTTAATGTTGATTCACTTTGCTGTTATTCACTCATTCAGCATATTTTGATAGACTATGTAATTATGTGTCCAGCATTATGCTAGGTTAAGGGATATGCTTACAAGGGTGAATAGCAGAATTTTGCTCCCAAGGAGCTCAAGATATAGTATGTATGTAGAGAGTAGGGAGTGATAATACAGAAAAATAAATGACAAACTTAATAACAATGTACTGCAGGATAATCTATGGAAAGTATAGGGTGCTTTGGGAGCTCAAATAAAGGATATCTCACTTACTCTTTGTTTGGGAGTAAAAGATGGCTTCCAGGAGGAAATAACATTTAACTGAGCCCTGAAAGAGTTCTGCTGAGCAAGATCATAAGGGGTTAGAGCTGCATAGTGTGTTATATTCAGAGGAAAGCATTTGCACAAGGGCTTAAGGGAGAGGGAGAATGTGTGAGTGAGTGCTTGAGTGTGAATAATAATACGCTTGTGGGCCTGGAGGGAATTCAGCTTGGGAGCTGCATAGGGAAGAAGGGAGATACAGCAGGATGTGGGTGGCAGTATGGTGAGGGCAGGTCATAGACTGCATTGTACTTTTGAACCAGGGAGTTTGGATCTCATTGTGAAGACTGGCTGAGGAATGAGGGCTTTGGAAGCAGGGGAGTGATGAAGGCTTTGTTTTAGAGACAACTTTGTCTCCAGTGTGTAGAAGGGGCAGGAGTAGGGAGAGGGCTTGGCTGGACAGCTCTGGGCTAAAGGACAAGACCAGTGAAGATGCTTCCACTTCTTGACAGGGCCACCAGCTGTGGGATTGGAGTTTTCCAAGCTGGTGGCTGGGGGTCCTGAGGCTGTTGAGCCAGGAGTGAGTAATGAAAGGGTACCAGATGCTCTTCTTTAAACTTAGGCCCCCTCTGTGAGCACCTCGCAGGCCTCGAGAGGAGCTGCTTTCTGACTCTTCTAATCTGGGAACTCTCTGAGGGTATCTTCTGTCCAGACTGGGGCTGGCATCTGCAGCCTCACCAGGGGTGGAGAGAGAAGAGCCAACTCCCTTGTAGGCTGATAGGAAGGAACTGAGGCTCCACAGGCTGCCATCAGTCAGGATTTGCTCATTGCTTGGCTGACTCATCCAAATAGGCCCATATGTCCTACAGATCCTGTCCATGCCCTTCAACGACCTTGCCACTCACAGCTGTTGTTTTGTTGCCTCATGAGATACTTGGACTTTTCAAAGAATATACAAACCCCTCTTTGTTAGGAGAAAACATCTAGGCCATTCTTGCAAAGGGCTGCAGGGTACTGGACGAGGAGCCTACCAGACACCTAGAGAGTTGCAAGCTTGCAAAGGGAAGCAGCCTTGGTTGTCTCAGGCAGACAGGAGAAGCATGCATATGTAAACACACAAACATTTGGTAGTGGTGCCCATTCCATGCATACTCACAGAGCGGAAAGTCCAGAAGGGCTGGGGTGGAGGGACAAGAATTGCCTGTCTCTCTTTCCAGAAAAATCAGTGCTTGTGTTTCTTCTTTGCTGTGTTTTGCTTCTGGGCCTGAGGCATATCCACTAGGTGTCAGTCCTTGAAAAGCCCATTCCAGGTTCCATGAAGGCCTGGGCTGTCGTTGGGGCTCTCTGATTGTCTTGTCTTGAATTGCATTTTGTCTGTCAGTTCTACATAGAACTATATGTATGATTTCTCTGAGCACATCATAATCTCTTAAAAAACAAATGTACTTATCTATCCTAGTTTTCTAAGAAGCACTAAAGCAGGATGTCCTGTACCAAGTAAGTTCCTATTAAGAACTTTTTTGACCAACAGAGAACATGTGCTTAGGCTTGCTCACTTAACTTTTAAGAGTTTGGTAGGAGGTCCTCACCAGGATATGCTGCCACCATTCATGTAGTCTAAATTATTGGGCTCTTCCATTTGGCAGTTTCCTGTGATAGAGATTCTTGATGCAGAATAATTTCTATGTGCTCCACAGCCATTGTTAGATCTAAGGAAAACACATTTTCATGTATTTGCAATGGCCTTAGAGACCAACCTCTGATTATGACTCATCATATCACAACAGCTCACTCCAGGCCATACTCCAGGCCTCGGCACCAGGCCATGTGCTTAGGGCTTCGCTTCTCTTATCTCCATCAATCATTACTGCAACTTGTGAAGGTAATGTTGCTGTTTTTCAGATGAGGACACCTAGGCCCTTTGAGGTTATGTCATTTGTTCAAGGTTAAATGGCTAGTTGTTATGGAGCCACCATTTAGACTTGGATCTGTCCGACTCCATGGCTCTGGCCCCTTTCATTGTGCTAGTGGGGCTGGGTCCTGGGCATGTGGACCAGTGTCCCTGAAAACTTCCTTGAGGCTGATGGACTGGAGATAGGCATATGCGTAAAGGGATTTGTTTTCTGAGAGCTACTAAAGCAAGTTGGGAACTACCACAGACTCCATACTCCCTCCTCCAGGCCCAGGGATAAGAACAGAACTTGCAAGTATGTCCAGAAGGAGAGGAAAGAGAGACATACTTCTGAAAGAGGGGTCTCCTGTGTGTGGAGTGTGTGAGTGGGGGGTCACTATCTGCACATCTCTGGTGCCTCTGGGTGCTGTGGTGTTGCAAACAGCAACGTGGCAGGCATGCAGAATTAGTGTGGACACTGAGCAAGATGACTTGTACAGTGGTGCCTAGTCTCTACCAAATAGTCACACTTGAGCTCCTGCCTCTAGGAAAAGCTCACTTTTCCTAGGGGTCATCATTTGCAGTTTTCAGAGCACAAAGTCTGCCTTCCTGGATGGTTTCCACAGACTGTGGAGTGGGAGTGAAAAAGCAGGGAAGGAGGTGATCTAGAAGTCAGAAAGTCTGGAAGCAAGGAATAAAGCACTGAAAAAGTCACAAATTACTCGTACTGTTAAATGATTCTGTGTTGCAGCTTCTGGGTCTTTATAATAGGTAGAATCGTTTCTTGCTCTTGAGGTCTTGGGTGCATGGAGAAGATAAATCCTCAAAAAACACTTGAAATTTGTTAGAGTTGTAGGAACCCAGGGTGTTATTACTATAATGTAGCAATTTTTGCTCTGCCAACAACCCTGTTATTTTCTTGTGAACCCAGTCAGGAAGTTATGACATAATTTTCCGGTGATCTTGAAGTTTTTGTTGGAAAAGTAAAAGATGCTCTTCAAAGTCATATTCATAAATCCAGTGCAAATTCCCTTTGCTCTACTGGCAAAGTTCCCCATGGATTATGTTTTAGAAGATGGGATGGAATTATAAAACTGAGCATATGGATTTCATTTATCTGTTTCAGTTATTTTATTTCTTATTTTTTTCTTTTAAAAAACAATCTAGAAAACAAATCTCCAATCTAATTAAAGGCATTTTCCTGGTGATGTTAGACAAAGTTTCTTAGGAATCTTTGCCATTGGCAGAAGAAATGCTTGGTATTTTTTTGTGGGGAGGGGGCAATCTGTCAACAGCATTGTGTTGTCTGCTTCTACCTGCAGAGTGAGCACATAGTAATCCCTGTGTCTTTGCAGGCTCCATTCATCCAGTGAGGTTGGGAGTGGTCATACTTAGATATGACTCTTAAATGATCAAGTCTGTTATGACAGGGAGAAAACAAAAAGATTGTGATTATATTGTGATTATGCAGCAGAACAAATGGTTATAGTCCTACCTGGCTTCACTGTTATTCCCCTTAACACAACTGCTATGAGAATTGATCTGTTTACAGAGAGACAACTTCAAAGTATAATGACCCGTTCCTGGCTCACCACATATTCTAAAGTCATTAAATCCATTTTAGTCTTCTTCCTCCTTTGTTGAAAAAGCTCTCAACAGCTTCTGACTGAAATAACTCAAATTTATAACCTGCTTGTGAGAATCTATATTATTTGCCTAATATCTATACTACTCATTTCACCGATTAAATAAAGTTAAAGAAAATTGCACAAAATTTAATGTTACAAAGCAAATAAATTTGGAACAAACTTTTAATTGAATTTTGGTTGCATTTTTCAAATGGCATCTCTCATTTTGAATGTCAGTAGGTCCAGCAGCCAGGGCTTATTTGGATCTATGCTTATGGACAAATGTCCATACATGGTCTCCATTTGAAATCTTCAATTTGCACTCATTTTCTGTAAAGTCCAGTAACAAGTAGACTTTAAACATAGACTTTGGGGAGATAGAGCTATATAACCATTTTTTTTGCAATCATTAAAATGATTCTTAACTAAGATGTGTATATAGAGGTATGAGTGTGAACTTCTGCTTAGGTTGCTTCAAGTTCTATAAGTGCCTGGGGGCAAAAATGCAAATGTGATATCATTAAAATTAAAAATTCTTGTACTTCAAAAGATGCCATTGATAAAATGAAAGAACATCTCATAGAATGGGAGAAAAAAGTTTCAAATCTTATATGTGATAAGGAATTGTATCTGTAATATATAAAGTTATTAAAATTCAAATATAAATAATAAAAAGACAACCTAATTTAAAAAATGGACAAGTGATCTGAATAGATATCTCTCCAAAGGAGATATACAAATGTTCAATAAGTATACAAAAAGATGTTCATCATCATCAGTCATCAAAGAAATACAAATGAAAATTATAAGAAGATAATACTTGACATCCCTTAGGATGGCTTTAGTTAAAAAATACAGGCAACAAGAAATGATAGGGAAGAAATGGAGAAGTCTGAAATCTTTTTTTATTGGAAATTTTTAATGTACATCTTAATGTGATTCATCCTGACATGCTTTTTATTGTGACATTTCCATATATGCGTTTTGTTGTACATTACACAGATAAGTTCCCCCTTACCCTTTTGTGCACTTCCAAGAAGTGTGAAATCTTATGTGTTGCTGTTAGAGATGTAAAATGATACCATTGCATTGGAAAAGTCTGACACCTCTTTAAATGGTTTATTTATGCATAAGATCCAGCAATTCCACTCCAAAATGTATACTTGATGAAACAAAAGCATATATCCACCAAAAACCTTGCACACAAACATTCATGGTAACATTTTCCTTAAGAATTTAAAAACAGAAAAAAAATCCACCACAAATATCCATTAATTGATAAATGGATAAATAAAATGTGATATACTCATACAATAGAATATTATTTAGTCATAGAAAAGAGTTGCATTTTGATATATGCTTAGCAAAGGTAAACCTTAAAAGCATTATGAGAAATGAAAGAAGTCAGTCTTAAAGGCCAAATACTATATGGTTTCCTATGTATAAAATATTAGAATAGGTGGATAATAGGTCTTGTGAATTATACCTCAATAAAAGCATTAAGAAATAGAATTCATCAATGGTGAGCCTCTATATTCTTTCTCATCTCCTCTACTTTGTACTTTACTCTCAGAAACAAAAAGGCTGTGTCTTAAAATCATTTAAAAAACCACTTGGAAATCTTGATGCAAGAAAAATCCAAGTTTCATATGTGAAACTTATCACATCAAAACTTCTGGTTTGACCAAACACAGATAAATTCTGAATTTGAGTGAGATGGCACAGACAAATTGTCTTTTAATGCTTTCTGCTTTTGTGATGAAGGAACAAATTTTATAGGAAATGTGATAGTTAAGCACTCTCAGTAATGGGCAAAGCAGGTAGCACACAGACTTGGAACTGAAAGGAAAGAAAAACAAACATAGAGGAAAAGTCTCATTTCTGAAGTTCAAGAAGCCTTTGAATCTGATGTTTTTGTTCTGCCTGATTCAGGGTTTGGTGGTGACTTTCTGGGGACCTGTTTGTCTGTTGTTAGGAGATAAAGAATCAAAGCTCTGCCCATGGCTATTTTCCTTAAAACTGCACCTTGTAAAGGTTTTTGTGTGTCTGCTGTCTCTATAGTGTGTTTGGGATGGAAATTGTTAAAAAGAAAATATAACAGAGTCCATAAGCCCAGGCAGCATTGGAAATTGCCCAGCTATCCTGCAGAGTAGGCACAAAAGAGATGTTTAAAGCAAGGCTTCATTTTGAAAGAAACCCCTTAAGGGAACACGTTTTAAAAATTCTTTAAAAAGTCTTTGTTTGGTGCATGAAAGTGAAACAACCAGAGGGAAGACCAAGTTAGAGGCAGCCAAAGTCTAAACTTCAGGGCAGTTACTTCTTTTCTGTTTTTCCTTACTGACTTCCTCATTGAACTCACTACCAATCACTACTTCAGTAACTGATGAGGGAGACAAAGAAAATTTGGGGGAAGATGGCATACAGTCTCTATTAATAAATTGGATTCAAATAGCATCCAGGTGGGTGGCAAAGAAATAATGCAATAACACAGTCAGAAATCTGCTCTAGTGTGGAAGCCCTATTTATGCTTATGGCTTAAGGCAAAAGATTTAGGATTTTAGAAGTTTTGCTTCCCCCTTCATCTTCACTTTGTGTAAATACGTATTTATTTAAAGTTGCTTAATTAAAAAACAATGAACCCAAAATACCGTGGTAGGGGAGACTGAAACCAAAATTCTTCAGAGCCAGAGCCAAATGCATCTTGCCCTATGCTTTCCTATTATGACTTATTTGTGTTGTGTGTTTGTTGGCATATTGCTTTATTAATTGGGGCTGGCTTTTTTGCATGCTAATCAGTAGGTACATGCAGATATTGATGTTAATTAGTGCTTCATTAAAAAGCAAAAATCAAAACCCTTCCCATGTGAGGCATTCCTTGGAATATGCATCTATGTTATTCAATTTGCCTCCACTTGGGGTGATCTCTTATAACATCAACAAACAAGATCGTTGAAGGCAGCACCTTTCATACTGTAAATGTTTCTAAAAGGAATGAACATCAGACTGTAAAAAAACCAAATGGCCTATAAATATTTTCTATGTATATTAAAATAGTTGTCTTCAAGTTGCATTTTTAGTCTTCGGGAATAGGTAGCAGAGATATTCTCACTGTGTGTCACCAAGAACTCACAGAAACAGATGGACAATTGTACCCTATGCTTACATTGTCATTCTACCTTAGGCTCTTGTTGTACCTGCTGATAGGGAATTGGTTCTGGGGTAGAAAATAGAGAATTTGGGTTCTAGACCTTGGCACTTTGCTCTTGGACAAGCTTCTTAATATTGGTTTCTACTTTCAAAATAAGAAGATTGGAGCAGATGAATTCTCACATCCCTTTTAGCAATCAGATTTCATTGTTCTGTCATTTATATGCTGCTGCCTTAGGACTAGGCTGCCATTCTAAGAACAGGTTAGAGCTAATCACAAATTAAAATGTAAAATAGGTACACTTATAGGACAGGGACATTATACTTATCTTTATTTTTCTTAATAAAATTTCTATGTACATATACATTACACAGATTTATAAACATATATGTAGATACATTAAAAGAATATTATTTTATTAATTGAACTGAACATTGCAGGTAAATTTTCATTCCATTAGCCCAATTGCCTGTGACCTGCTATAAATTTCACTAGCACATAAAACAAGTAGCCCGCCAAAGCTAACTAGTATGAATTTCTTTCTTAATTAGCAAGCAGTATTGTGTGTCTGCTATGTGTTCACACTGTTGTAGTAACTCTATGGCAATTAAAAGAATCTAAAACTTAGTTCAATTAAGAATAAACCAGGATGACATGCTTCCCGTGCTAGCCAGCTATTTGTTGCTGTGGCCAAATACCTGAGAAGGCAACTTAAAGGGATCAAGGAGCCAGGTGCTGTGGCAGGTGTCTGTAATCCCAGACTTCACAGACTGAAGCAGGACCATTTGTAGTCCAAGGACAGAGATAGCCTGTGCAATTTAGCAAGGCCCTGTCTCAACAAGAAAGAAAGAAAGAAAAAGAGAAAGGAGTCAAGAAAGAAGAAAAAAGGGACTGAGGCTGCAGCTCAGTGGTGGAGCACTTGCCTAGCATGCTTGAGGCCCTGGGTTCAACTCCCAGTACTGGAAAAAAAAAAAAAAAAAGAAAAAAAAAAAAGGAGGGGGTTGGGGGAGTAAGGATTTATTTTGGCTTACAGTTACAGAGATTTCATTCCATGGATGGTTGGCTCCATTGCTTTCAGGCTTGTGGCAATGCAGAATATCATGACAGAAGGTGTGCTGGAGGACAGAGCTGTTGGGGACCAGCTACATCTTTCAGGGCATGCCCCCAGTGACCTTTCTCCTCCAAATAGGCCCTACCTCCTGGTTTCTATCACCTCCCAATAATATGAATCTGCTGATTTGGTTAGAGCTCACAGGATCCATTCACTCCCCCCATATTCATTAAGTGACAGTCATGCCCCCAATACATGAGTTTGTGGGGGACATTCCCTATTTCAACCATAACACTAATTGTTGGCATAATAGAGATAGAAGAAAGAGGGAAACAAAAACAAAAACAAAAACAAAAACAACAAACAAAAAAAACCAGAGAGTGGTTCTAGTTAGAGAAGGCTGCCCTGGGCTTCAGGCCTATGCCTGCAGCAGTAAGCCCCCATGTCCCTGGGTTCCAGGCCAACCCCACAGCTGTAGGCCTCAGGCCTGCCTTTGAACCAGACTAGTGTCTGCAGCTCTAATCATCAGGCCAGCCACTATGGACCAACCATTCAGGCTTCAGGTTTACGTGGGGCCAGGCTGGCCCCTACTGACCCAGGTTCCAGGCCTGCCTGTTATGGTTTGGATCTTAAATGTCCCCAGATGCCTTGTGTTGAAAGCTTGATCACCTGCCTGTGGAGCTATTGGAGGGTGGTAGAACCTTTAAAAGATGGAGCCTAGTGGAAAAAGTATGAGGTCATTGGGGGCGTGCCCTTGCAGGGGATGTTGGGATACCAGCCCCTCCCCCTTTCTTGTTTCCCAGTTACCATGGAATGAGGAGGTTTGTGCTACCATGTGTTCCCCACTGGGATATCTATCTCACTACAGGCCTCACCTCAACAGAGCTAGCCAACCATGGCCTGAAAACCTCCAAAACCGTGAGCCAAAATAAATCTTTCCTTCTTTTAAGTTGTTTGTGTCAGGTATTTTTGTCACAGCAATGGAAAGCTGGCTAACACACTGCTACTGGTTCCAGAGCTAGGTCAGTCCACACAGCCACAGGCTCTCAGCCTGTCCCAGCATTGGGTTGGCATACCTGTCTTCAGGCTCTAGGCCGGCCCAGTGATACGCTGATACCTGCAGCCTCACCCTCTAGGGCAACCTCTGAAATGCCACACACCAGGAGTCCCAGGGTCCTAGCAGATCCCATGCTAGGTTGGCACACACTAACCCAGGCCCTAGCATGGCCCTCTGGGCCCAAGTTCTAGGCTGGCTCTCATTGCCCCAGGGCGCAGACCTGTCCCCACAGACCTAGTTTCCAGGACACCAGCCATAGACCAGCCTTGAGATAAGCCTCCACAGACTTAGGCTCCAAGCTGATGCCCATAGCCCCAGGCTCCAGACAAGCCCCTGTGGTTTCAGGTACCAGGTCAGCCCCTATAATCCAAGGCTCCATCTAGATCAGTCCCTGTAGACCCAGACTCCTCACCTCCTCCAGTATCAGGCCATTCCCAGGCTCCAGGCCAGTCCAAGTGGCCTCAGGTTCCACTGGACTCAAGCTCCAGGCCCACCCCACTAGACCCTGGTGCCAGGCTAGCCCTTGTGGACTGAGAATCCAGAACACCCTTTTAGATCCAGTCTCCAGTGCAGCCCCAACACTTACTCTCCTGGACTTAGGCCACAGACCAATCCCAGAGGATTAAGCCATCCATGTCCAGACCCCAGGCCCAGCCCAGTGCCTGGTGTCTGAAAACTCAAGCTCCAGACCTGCACTGTCTCCTCAGCTCCTGTGGATCCTGGTGTCAGACTGGCCCCTGGGGATACAGGCTCCAGGTGCATCCTGGAAGACCTGTGCTGTAGGTCTGCCCACCTGCAGACCAGACCCAAGGCCAGCCAGTCTAAGGATTGCAGTCGCAAGCCTGCCTGTGTACCATGCCAGATGGTGAGAAGAGCTTTCCAGGCAGAGCCAGTCTGCAAAGACTGGAATAAGTACTATTTCTTTAAGTGAATAGTCATCAATATTGGGCCACAAGGATGAAGAACAATCAGGGAGCAGTGACATCAACAAGATGGCTAACTAGAGGTGCTTGGTGTGGTTCCCTCTATGACAAAGGACCAAAGGAAGGGAAAACTGCTATTTTACTGGAGTATTTGAAGCAGAGTGTCAGAGTGAAGTGGGGACCTGGAAGAGACATTGTAGAGCTCAAAGATGTACAATGGTCTCATGAAGTCATCACCTGTCTGCTCTCTCAAGATCAACCTTGAACTAAGAGGGACTTTGTTTGGTGGGGAAAGGGTAAGCACAATGCCCTGGCAGTTCCTATTTTTACTGCTGACACCTGAGGCATTAACTGCTGGAGAATTCTGAAAGCATTAAATCAAAAAGCAGAGCCTTGGAATAGGAGGTCACTAAGGTAAGCCTAACAACAACAACGAGTTTAAGATTAACAAGGTAACCTTGCACACCTGAGTTTCAACTAAGTCATTAGAAGCTCACGAAATTTACTTTCTCAAGGATTCCATTCTTCAGCAGATGACAAGTCTAACAATCATTCATCCATTAGTCTTTAGGTTAAAACAAAGGAGTAAATGTCCCTTCAATCTTACTGGGCCAGCCCACAGGTATCCCTAATAACCCCCAAGTCAACCCAAGTAATACAATGGAAAAAGACTATGAAACCCCTAAAAACTATCCCACTTCAGCTCCCAATTTTCAGGATACTGTCCATGCTATGGAGGCTTTTTCTTTCTTCTATCCCTTTAAATAAAACTTCTTTATTTTTGCTTGCTTTTGTGTGAAAGTTATTCTTGGGTAGCAAGCTCAAGAGCCAGGCACCCGGCTACTCCCATTCTAGCCCTGGCAACATTTCTTGGGCACTTAGGCAACAACTTTATAGCTCTCGCAGTCTGAGCCCAGTTTGGGGAGCTACAGGGTTACCACACCCCTGCCTTGTCCTGGAGAAAGAGCCCAGCCAACATTGTGCATTTCCTATTCAGGGCTTGCTGATGAAACCTCTTGAGATCCCACTCACCTAGGGACATGTGAAGCAGTCAGGCAATTGCCCCCAGCACCTCCACCAACATGGTCCTGTGAACTAGTCGGGAGGGCCCCCACCACAGCCTTGAGAAGCATGTGGGGGCTCAGCCTGAGTGGCTCAGGATACAAGGCCTCCCACACTCCCACACTTCCTCCTTCTGCCCAACAGTAGTCAGGTGGCCCTATCCACTAACTCTTGGTTCTAAGCAACAGCCAGGAAGCCTTGTCCACCCATAGACAATGAATTAAAAACAATCATGGTAGTTATTAAATGTGAGTAAATGGCTTAAATACTCCAATTAAAGGAAAGGGATTGCTTGAGTGGATATAAAAAACCACAAACAAAACCAAAACCCAAAAACAAACAAGACCAAACTGTGTTGCCTATAAGAAACTCACTTTAGACTGAACGTGTAAAATCCTTTCAATGGCTTTCTATGCTACTTAGAATAAATTCCATATGTGTTGTTAAAAACTACAAGCCTATGTAGTCTGGCTCCTGTTACCTCTTAGATTCCATGTTTTATTACTCTTGCCTTTGATTATTCTGCTCCAAAATGGAATTCTCTAGGTATGCTTCCATCTCAGGATGTTTCTATATGCTGTTTCCCTCCTTTAAAATGCTCTTTCCTCAGATGTTTTCAGGGCTTGCTCCATGACTGCCTATGGATCATTATTCTGTTGCTACATTTTTAGGCCTTTCATGATCCCCTATTTAAAATCTTAAAATCATATCCTTTCTTTATTTCTTCATAGCTATAAGCCATCTGAAATTCTTATATTTTACTGTTTTATTTATGTTTTTATCCACTACTATAAAACCACATGAACTCCATGAAGCAGGTTCCCCCCCACACACAATGTTTTTATCTTATTTTTCTAATGCTATATATATCTCCGGGCTGGAATTTAGCTCAGTTGGTAGAGCACTGCTCTGCAGTCTCTGAGGTCTCGAGTTCGATTCCCAGCACCACAAAAATGGGAGAAGGACGAGGCAATCCACTCCCAAGCCAATCCCGAAATAGCCATTGAAAACCCTATGAGGGTTGCTATGAGTCAGACACGACTTGACAGCACCTAACAACAACAACATATATATCTCCAGCACTTAGAATAATGTTTCACACAAATTGTCCCAATGAGTATTGCACATATTGTTAAATACTGTATCTTTACTGCCTAGATAAATGCCTAGAAGAACAAGAGGTGAAAATAACCAAAGTATTTACTGAATAATGGAAAATAACATCTTATTATTAACTAAGCTTTGGATTCAAACTCCAGTAGCATTCCATGAGCTAGGCTGCTCCATGTGGGGGACTCCTTTTCTTAAGTGAGGTGGCCTTCAAATAGGCTCTAAGACTATGTTTTATGAGGTCAAATGGACTATGACACCTCTTTATCTTTTTCCCAGTACTCCTCCAGTGGTGTGCTGCAGCCCATTTGTACCAGTTCTCTAGAGACCATTATTATATTTTCAGGAAACATGCAAGATACTTGTTAAGGTAGTGAAATTGGCCATAGTGGAACTATTTACATCACAGAAAGTGGTAGACGCTACAAATCTGTGCTCCCCACTTCCCATGTGCCTTCTTGCTTCTAGGCTTGCAGAGCTGCTGTTTTGCTAACACCCAGTAGGGGTGGGAAGAGGTGGTAAGATTTTTTTCTTCCCTCTGTAGTCAAATAAGGACATACATTTTGATTTACTTGAGAAACTTAAAATATACTGTTTTTGTTGTTGTTAAGTGCTGTCAAGTCAGATCCAGCTCATAGTGATCCTATAAAAAACAGAATGAAACACTCCCCAATTCTGTGCCAGACACACAACCTTACTTATGTTTAAGCCCATTGTTGCAGACACTGTGTCAATCTATCTAGTTGAGGGTTTTCCTTTTTTGTTGTTGTTGACCTGCCACTCACCCAAACATGATGGGAGGGTTGGTCCCTCCGGACTACATGTCTAAAATACATAAGACAGAGTCTAGCCATCCTTGCTTCCAAGGAGCATTCTGGTTGCACTTCTTCTAGGACAGATCTGTTGGTTCTTTTTGCGGTGCATGGTGTATTCAGTCATCTCTAGCACCGTAACTCAAAAGCTCAATTCTTCTCCTGTCTCCCTTATTCAGTGTCCAACTTTCACAAGCATATGATGCAACTGAAAATACCATGGCATGAGTCAGGTGCACCTTCATCTTTAATGTAACATTTTTACTTTTCAATACTTTAAAGATTTTCTGCCACAGCTTTTCCCAAAGCAATGCATCATTTGATTTCTTGACTGCTGCTTCCACAAGTGATGATTATAGAGCCAAGCAAAGCAAAATCTTAGACAACCTCAATCTTTTCTCCATTTATTGTGAAGTTGCTTACTGACCCAGTTGCAAGGATTTTTGTTTTGTTGATATTCAGGCACTGAAGGTTGTGTTCTTTGATCTTCATTAGTGAATGTTGCAAATCCTTTTTACTTTCAGCAAACAGAGTTGTGTTATCTGCATAACACAGGTTGTTGATGAGTCTTCCTCCAATCATGGTGGTGTGTTTTTCTGCATAAAGTCCTGATTCTTGGATTATTTGCTCAGTATAGAGACTGAAGAGGTATGATGAAAGGATACAGTCCTCACCCACACCACTCTTGACTTTAAACCAGGCAGTGTTTCCTTGTTCTTTTTAAATGACTGCCTCCTGGTCCATGTGTAGATTCCTCATGAGTATAATTAAGTGCTCTGGTATTCCCACTCTTTGCAGTGTTATCCATAATTTGTTATGATCCACACAGTCAAATGCCTTTGCATAGTCAGTAAAACATAGATAAACATCCTTCTGGTATTCTAAATGTCCAATCCATGGTTCCTCTCAGACTTATTGGTTAAATTGGAGATATATTAGATTTTTTTTTTTTTTGCTGGTATAACAAATTATTGCAAACTTAATGGCTTAAAACAATAAAATTTTATTCTTTTAAAGTTGTAAAGGTCAGAAGGCTTCAGGGAAGAATCTATTTTCTGGGTTTAAAAAAAGTCAAAGGGTATCTACATTCCTTGGCTCATGGCCCCTTCCTTACATCACTCCATCTTCTTCCTTTTGTGGTCACATCTCTTACAACTGACTCTGACCCTCCAGCCTCCCTATTACAAGAACTTTTGTGACTGCATTAGTGCACCTGGATACACAGGATGATCTTATCTTAAGATCCTTACTATAATCATGTTTGCAAAAATCCCTCTATCATGTAAAGTAAAATACTCACAGCTTTTGAAGATTAGGATGTGGATGTCTTTGGGACAATTATTCAGCCTACCACAAGTGGCATTTAACCTTGGCTGAAGATTAGAGTCACCTGGGGAGATAAAAAATTCTGATTCCAGGATCCCTTTCTGAACAATTAAATTAGAATTTCTGGGCTGAGACCCAGGCAGCGTGATATCAAAAACTCTTCAAGTGATTCTAATGTGCAGTCAAGGTTAAAAAACACAGTTAAAGTCTCTAGGATTTAATCCAAGTATGTATGTTTAAAAACTTCTCTAGAGATGAAATCTTAGAGTACCTCTGATTTATAACTCCTATTCTTAAAACTAAGAGAATTTGTTAATATAGATTCTCTTTGTGTGTTTTTTCTTGACAAGAAAGACTATGAGCTTTTTGGGTTCAAGGCCATGTTTTGTCTTTGACATTATATGACAATTGTGTTAGGTACTTGTTTAATGCATGAATAAAAAAATTAAGTAGTCTTATGCAATTCTTCTCAGTTGTGTGCTCATAGATAACTTTAATTTTTATAATTTCCTTGGACCCTTAAGAACTTGTTAGGAGCATCAAGTATAGGCACAAAGAAAGGCTGCATCCTTCATTTCTGCCCCACCCCTCATATCCTTTAACTGATGGTTGATCCATTTCCTTCAGGAAGTTCACCCTTATTTTGTGATCCCCTTCACTCTTTGCTTTCATCCAGTGCATCCAATAGGACATGCAGTGTACCATTCAGAACAAGAGTATTCTGCATTTCCAAGAAATGTGTTTTAAGTTTAAGAAGATAGCTCACACCCACAGAAGGAGGAACAAAATAGGCAGCGCCAAGATTATCTTTTAAATCTTGAAAAATATTTTTTTATTTTTTAGCCTTATTGATGTATAATTGATGAACAAAATTGTATACCTAAGTTATAAAATGTGGTGCATTTGACATATTTACATATTGTGAGATGATTATCATAATTAAATTACTTAATGCATCTATTATCTCACTATTTTTATTTTTGGTATGGTAAGAACACTCAAGATTTACTCTCCTAGCAAATTTCAAATATATAATATTTATCCAGTATAGTCACAATGCTATATGTCTTAGTCCTAGGACTACTACTACTTCTTCTTCTTTTCTCCCTTTATTGGTAAATATTGGTGGGGTGCAGAGTAATATAGCATTTACTTTTTCCATTATGCAACTATTATATCACTCTTGGTTATTCTATTATCAACTTACAAGGTTTATGGAACACTTTGGCTAATAGGTAGTAAAACTCATAGGTACATATGGGTTATGTTCCCCTATTTTTCCCATGTACTCAAGAAGTTGCACCATTTACATTGAGATTGTCCTCTCCCCCTTGATCACTCTACATTAATTCTCCTCCCCATCACACCTTCCACAATCTTCCCTTCCCTTTGCTACTTCCCTCCCTGCTTTGACTTACTCTTCTTATAATTATAAATTTGGACTCTTTGACCAACATCTCACCATTTCCCCTAATCCCAGACCCTGGCAACCACCATTCTGCCCTCTGTTTCTATGACTTTAACTTTTTTAGATTCCACATATAAGTGAGATCATGCAGTATTTGTCCTTCTGTATCTGGCTTATTTCATTTAGCAAAATTCCCTCCAGGTTTATCCATGTTGTATAAATGACAGGATTTTCTTCTTATGTCTGAATGGTATTCTAGTGTGTATGTGCACACATGCCATATTTTCTTTATCCATTCATCATGAATCAATGGATAGTCAGGTTGTTTCCATACCTTGTCTACTGTGCTGCAATGAACATGTGAGCACAGATATCTTCTTGAGATGCTGATTTTGTCTCCTTTGGATAGCTATCTAGAAGTTGGGAATGCCACATTATATGGTAGTTCTACTTTTAATTTTTTGAGGACCCTCCACTATTTTCCATAGTGGTTTATATAAATTTATATCCCCACCAATGGAAAACTACTTTTAATTTCAATTTTTTATAGTATTGGGGGATTGAACCCACGGCCTCACACATGCTAGGCAAGTGCTTTACCACTATGCTGCACCCCAGCCTTTTTTATTAATTTTTATTTTTTATTTTGAGATAACATCTCACTGAGTTGTGCAGGCTGCTTCTTTCCTCAAACTCAAAATACTCCTGCCTCTGTCTTCTAAGTTGTTTGGATTACAAGTGTGTGCTATAGCACTGGAGAACAACTACTTTTTGAAATGTGTAGGAGCTACCTAGACACAGATACATACTGTGAGATTTTAAAGGCTGAGATTCTACTTGAAGTGGCAGACATTCAACTGAGCAACTACAGAAGGGAAAGTGATTTTCAAGAGGGGCCAGTGAATCCCTGCTTTCCCTTCAGTCATACTTCTCTGACCACACTGGTCCCCTTCTTGTCTGTGAATGTTCTAGGCAAGGCCAATCACTATTCTGCCAGAGACCTTCTGTTGACCTGTTTTAGCCTCTTTAGTGTTCTTCCTCATGGTGTCTGCTTAGCTAACTCCCTCACCATGTTCAGATGTTCCTGCAGAAGGCCGTTCCTATTCCCCTTTTTTATCTATGTTTCTGTTCCCCTTTGTAACCACAACCACAACCTTGCAACACTAATGTAGGATGCTTCTTTTTTATTTGTCTCTATCTACTAGAATGTAAGCCCTGCAGGTGCAGGGACCTTAATCTGTTTTTTTCATTGATGTACCTCATGCCAACAAAGACACCCTGGCATGTAGCTGGTATGCAATAATTTTTTCCTAATTAATGAATTGGGTGGGGGAGGATTCCAACAAAAGTAGAGAAGCTAGGGAAGCACAGAGATTATGGCCAGAGAAGAAACTGTGGAACCATGCAGCAAGCATGGCATAGGGAAAATAGGTTGCAGTGTCCAGGATCCATGAAAACTTATATCCACATCAGTGAGAGAAGAGATATAAAGAAGTCAGCTTTGAGGAACGAGGTTGAGATGTCAATGCAGTTTTGATAAAAGTTAAAAGGGAGGAATTATGGCTTGGTAGAAGAGACTTATTACTCCTAAGGAATCCAGAAAAAGGCTAAAGACAGTAATTTAACTTGAGCAGTGGAGGTGGAAGTGTGTAGTGCTAATCATTTATAAGCTAAAAGTTCAGGGCTTTGGAAGAAGCCTAGAGAAGACAAAAGGGCATTTAAGGAGAGTGCTGACAAGCAGTGCCTGGAAAGAATTGTGCTTAATATTTATACCTGAACTGTCAACCAAAAATGGTAATGGTGTGATTGAGTGCTTTAATTAAATCTGAGCTGTGCTGACCGTACAATGTGAAAGTGTAAGTATTATGGTACTTCAGTAGAATATGATTTGTGCCTGAAATTTTCTCACTCTCTGGCTGTTCATCTGGCTTGTATATGGTGGACTACTCTGAACAATCAATGGCTATGGCTGGGTGATGGCAGTGGGGGCAATTGAGAGGAAATACCTGCGGAGATATTAGAAACAGGGGAGCAAAGCACAGCCCAAAATCAAGAATGTGATGTAGCACAGCTACACGCACATACACACACACACACACACACACACACACACACACAGAGTCCATTTACTCAGTCAGGACCAGTAGAGACCATATTTTATACTAACCCATTTGCCTTATGGAAATTGGCAGAGTGCTAAGTATGCACTTGAATTTGACAAAATTTCTATCTGGGGATGGATGGTGATATCTTTTGGAAAGGGTGTAAGGAAGATGGGATTTAAAAGGTAATTGTTATAGTTTCTTCCCCCCACACACACACTGGGAAAAAAACAGCAAACTGATCCTGGATTATTAGATAATATCACCTGACAATGTAAACCTGCTTGAACATCAATTTGTCTTACCAAAGGAAAGAAGGGTTTTTTTCTAAAAGCTACACACCATAACATGGTCCTCAGGAAAAGTGAGTATTGGTCATCATTTTATTTTCTACTCTGGACAAGTCAGGACATTTCTGCCAAGTCAAACAATTCTGCTTGTCTCTAGCCTCAGTGATGTGGGAGGGGGTGGAGGGTAAATGGATCGAAGGATCAAAGTGAAGTGCCATTGGCTTGTAGCTAAAGTTTCCTTTTTTCAGTTTATTCCACAAATGATTCTGAAACTGCTCTTACAAACAAGCAAAGAACTGCTAACCGTATCCTACCAAATCTTTTGAAGTCAGGGCACCCTTTTCTCCTTGTTCCTGAATCACACTGATGAGCTCTGATCACTGGCATCATCCCACTCTTGTTTGGCTTTGGTTACTGACATAATAGAAATGTTATTTTCTGTGAACTCCACAAGTGAGTCTCAAATAACCTAATTATCGTTGAAGCTAATTAATAGGGAGAAAATTGGCCTCAAGAATGAAGGACAGATACGTACACAGTGTCATTATACACTGAAGATGGGAAATTTTTTGAAAGAGGGAAATGGAGAATCTGAAAAGACAGTGCAGCTGATTTTTTGTAACATCAATAAGATCAAATTATATTTACATGCTTACTGAGAAATGTCATACTTACCCTCATGTGTCTTATTGTGAAGAACATTCTGGAAACAGCCCAAATCCTCTTCAGAAGTAAGACACTACAGCAAGCTTTCTTTCTCTTCTAAGTTATTTACTCTTGAGTGCTTTGGGGAACTAGAACTTTAAAAGCTAGAAGACAGAATATCACGTGCTCTCTGACCCAAAGACATAAGCAGAGGAATAAAGGAAGCCAATTTGGATGACATCAGCAGATTGAACACCAAACACATTAGCTCTTTGAGTATGTACTGTACCAAAAAAAAGCAAGAGGAGTCCTTGCTTTGTTGAAAGAAAAATAGATAAAATTTATAATGTTACTCATTTCATATCAGTTGCCAAATGAATATTATTTGTTATATTTTTTAGCTCTCTAAATAAAAGTTATGACAGGAAAATGACTCAATATTTTGGATGTCATTGTGTTAATTTTAAACAAGGAATGCAGAGAAGTATGCAAAAGGACTAATCTGTAAGTCTGTGATTTCAGTCTCAACCTGAAAGGAACCAAAAGGAAATGCTCTCCTATCCTCTGTGCAACCAAGCATCTGGTATGGAGACTTTTAATGTAAACAAGGGATAGTTTTACTAATTTCATTGAGTTCCATAACTGCTAGATATCTGTGAGTATCTTGGCCAGTCTGTCTATAAAATAGAAAAACAAAAACATGCCAATGGAGGAAAGTAAAGAGCAAAGGCTGAAAGATGTGCCCAAATCTGAGGTGTTAAATATGGATTTAGGATATGAGAAATTCAGGAAAATGGAAGCAAAAAGTTGAACAAAGAAAGGGTGTTTTGAAAATTCGAGAGAAAAGTCCCACAGGTTGGGAAATTTTATTTTCAGCAGATTCAGAAGGGCAGAATGAAAATGGTAGGTATGGATATGGTCCCAGAATATCTACAGGGAAGACTGGGCAGGAAGGTGGCTGGAGGAAAGATACAGATACTGTGGGAAGACTTCAGGAGCCAAAAATAAATATGATCTTTCTGTTATGTTCAATTTTTGGGTAAAAATTCCTTTTATGGTGGGGAAAAATAAACACACATTGCTTATTGCTGGGCTGAACATTGGACCAGAATATAACCCATTGCTGGGCTCCTTATAACACCAGGTCTTGATGGCACAATGTATTGGGGACAGCTGGCTGCCTAATGCCTCATCACAGCACTTGGAATAGTGGAGTTGGTACTATTGACTTCTGCAAGAACAATTTGGGGAAGGCAAGAAGTGGTGTTTACTTGTTGTTTATGAGATACTTAGTTTTGATCTGCTCTCAGGGGTGCTTTTTCGGCTTCCTACCATCTCTGAGGGCAACCAGAAGGTAATTTGCAGCTTTATTCCATTTTCTAACCTTTGCTTTTCTTTTGGTTATTCCTTTAGTTCAGGACATTTATCAGGGATCATTACTAATTACTTATATTGCCTTGTTATTTAAATATCCTGGGGTCTTGAAAATGTAAGGCCTTAAGAAACAAATCATAGATTTTTAGGATTGGGAAAAGACCATGAAGGTCAACATTTATCATTTTTATTTACCCGAAGGTTCTTAAGACAGTTTACAAAAATCCTTGCCCATTAACTGGAAAATGAAGTGGGACTAGAATAAAGAATCTACGAACTGTGAGACTAAATTTTCTCTAAAGTCTATATTTCCTATTTGGGTTTTCAAATAATTAACAGAACATTATCGCCTGGGATTACAGGAGTAACATCCTTCATGGGTTGGGCACCATTCAGAGGCAAAAGTGGAGCCATAAAGCCGCCATTTGAGAGGGTTACTCTCTGGCAGGCAATAACTAGACCTTGTGCTGCTAGGAAAGCAGTGTTTATACTTGCTTTTTACTGCTGAAATGTAGGACAGATTCCCTCTCTGTGGCCATCCCTGTGGCAGGTGGCTGCTTTTTCCTGCACACTTAAAATGGACATGCATAATTTTCTAGAGAAATTGGGAGGCAGTTTATTATTATTGAAAAAGGAAGACACTTTTACTTTTCAGCAATAAAAAAAGAATGCTGGAGTACACAGTCTTCCCTCAGTATTCACGGGGACTTGGTTACAGGATGCTTTGCCAATACCAAAATCCACTGATGCTCAAGTCTCAAATAAAATGGCCAACTGCATTTGGGCTATGCCAAGATCTGATACTGAAATTTAGCAGGGGATAGCTTTAGAAGGCTGAGAAGATGGGAGTCTGGATTTTACTGGATTATTTAAAGATCTTCCTCAGAAACTGTATTCTATTGTTGATTACCCTGAAAAAGGACACCAGGGTTCTTTTACCTGGATCTCCCATATCTGGGAGGCAGGATGGTCTGGGGGACAGGACTTATGTACCTGCTCGTGTTCTATTAAATGAATGGGGCAAGAGTTTATTTGGACCTGCCATGTGGCAGTCACTGGTCAAGGTCCTGGAGCTAGAAAGAGAATGTAGAGTTAGTTCCTGCTGAGAGTTGTTGTTGTTGTTAGGTGCCATCAAGTTGGTGTCCGACTCATAGCAACCCTTTGTAAAACAGGTGAAACACTATTGTCAGTGCTTCTGTGCTATTCATAGGGTTCTCAGTGGTGGATTGACTTTTGGCAGTGCGTTGCCAGGTCCCTCTCCTAAGCCTACAGCACCTGGTGCTCCCAGGCAGTGCTCCCATCCAAGTACTAACCAGGCCCAACCCTGCTTAGAGAGAGAGAAAATAAAAATCAGGTGTAACTGGATGTTTTACTGAGTGTGACTGTGTTTTCCTTTCTCTGCTCTAGTGGGAGAAGGGCTGAAATATGACTTGTGTCACCCTTGAGAGGCTAAATCATTTTTTCTCATTAAACTTTTAAAATAGATTTTAGTTTGTGGTGAACTTTTACGTTCATAGTAAATTTGAGTAAAAAAGAATAAAGATGTCCCATATACTTCCTACCCCACACATGCATAGCATCCACTGTTATCAATGTCTACCATCAGTTATGACCAATGGTTCTACATTGACACATTATCACCCAAAGTCCAGAGCTTACATGAAGAGTAACTCCTTCAAATACTCTAAGTTTGGACAATTGTATAATGACATGTATTCTACATTATTTGGTCATAAAGAATAATTTCTCTGCACTAAAAATCCTCTGCATTGCACTTATTTACTGCTATACCTTCAACTCTGGCAGCCACTGAACTTTTTACTATATCTGGAGTTTTCCCTTTTTCAGAATGTTATATGGTTAAATTTGTATGTATGTAGCCTATTTCAGATTATTTCAACTAGGATTTGAAGTTCCTCCATGTCTTTTCATGAATTGCTAATTGATTTCCTTTTTCTCCTTCTTTCTCTCCTTCCTCTCTCTTCCCTCCCTCCCTCCTTTCCTTTTCTTTCCCTTTCCTTTCCTTTCCTTTCCTTCTTCCACCTTTCTTTTCTTTTCTTTTTTCTTTCTTCTCCTTCCTTCCTTCCTTCCTTCCTTCCTGCCTTCCTGCCTTCCTGCCTTCCTTTCTTCCTCCCTCTCTCTTTCTCTCTTTCTTTCTTTCTTTTCTCCTTGAGATGGAATCTTGCTGTATTGATTGTATTGCCCAACTTTGCCTCAAAGTCATGATTCTCCTACATCAGCCTCCCAAGTAGCTGGGATTACAGGCTCTTACCATCATCCCTGGCCTTAGTAGTTCATCTCTTTTTAGTACTGAACAGTGTTCCATTGTTTAGAGGTACCACAGTATATCCATTCACCTACTGGAAGCCATCTTTGTTGTTTCCAAATTTTAGCAATTACAAAGACAAACAAAACATCTTGCTATATAGATCTATGGGCAGGTTTTGTAGGGGTATAAATTTTCAAATCCTTTGGCTAAACAGCAAGGAGCACTATTGCTGGATCATATGTTACAAGTATATTTAGTTTGTTTAGGTTTTTGTTGTTTGTTTGCTCTGGTGTTTTTTTTTTTTTTTTTTTTTTTGGGATGGGGTGATGTCCGAGGCTGGTCTGGAACTTGCTGTGTAGCCCAGGCTTATCTCAAACTCTGGATCCTCCTGACTTTGCCTCCCCAGTGGTGGGGTTTATAGGCATGTGCCACCATGCCCGGCAAAATGGCCATAAGAATTTCCTTCCTTCTTCACTTCCTTCCTTCCTCCTTCCTCCCTTTCCTTCTCTTCCCTCTCTGTTCATGCATTTGTTCCTTCCTTCCTTCCTTCCTTCCTTCCTTCCTTCTTTTTGTGATGCTGAGGATTGACTCCAGGGCTTTGCCCATGTTAAACAGCTTACCACAGAACTCCATCCCCAGCCCCTGTGTTTAGTTTTGTAATGACTTACTTGCTTTCCAAAATGGCTGTACCATTTTGCTTTCCCATCAGCAGTGAATGAGATATCCTGCTTCTCCATATCTTCATTACCTTTTGGTGTTGCCAGTGCTCTGGGTTTTGGCCATTCTAATGGACATGAATAGTCTCTTATAATTTTAATTTTCATTTTTTTTGTATATTTGGATGACAGTCCTTCATGAGAAATGCCTTTTGCAATTATTTGTCCCCAATCTATGTCTTATCATCTCACTCCCTTGACATTATCTGTCATAGACCAAAAGTTTTTAATTTTAATGAAATCCTGCTTATCAAGCATTTCTGTCCTCGATTATATTCTAGTTGTTGTCATTACCATTCCTAAGGTCATCTAAGTTTTCTCTGATGCTATTTTCTAGAAGTTCTGTAGTTTTGCATTTTACCTGTAGGTCCATGGCTCATTTCAAGTTATTTTTGTTAAGGGTATAAGGTGGGTGTCTAGAGTCATTTGCTTGAATGTGGAATGGGTATTTCCCCACCATTTGCTCCAGGTGCTTTCCTCTTCCATGACCTGGTTCCCTGGAGTTTTTGTCTCCCGGACATGTCCATAGCAAGCCTCCAGCAGCTTGTCAATAATGATGCAGGTTTCCCTACTCATGCACTGGTTTCCATGGAGATTTCTGCTCAGGTGTGTTGTGATTCCCTGAATCTGCCTGTTGGTGTCTACAGTTGTGGGAGCAGTAGTTGCGCTTTGACCTCACTTCTCTGATGGATCTATGAACAATTTTGGTTTTCCAGTTTGTTTGTTGTTGTTGTTAGGTGCTGTGAGTCAGTATCCAACTCATAGCGACCTTATGTACAACAGGCGAAACACTATTATCAGTGCTTCTCTGCCATTCATAGTGTTTTCAATGGCAGATTGATTTTTGGGAGTGAGTTGCTGGGGCCTTCTCCCAAGCCTATAGTACCTGGTGTTCCCAGGGAGTCTCCCATCCAAGTGCTAATCAGGCCTGCCCCTGCTTAGCTTCCCAGATCTGATGGGATCAGATGCCACAGGGCTATGGCTGTAGGCTTCTAATTGAAAACTATCTTCATTATTTGTGGATTCTGTATTTGTGAATTTGCTTACTTGCTAAAGTTTGTCATACCAAAATTAATACTTATGACATTTTTCTGTCATTTGTCAACAGGTACAATGTAATGAAAAACTGCTGAAGTAGAACAAGGTGATGTTCTGCTTTCTTATTTTAGCTATGAGACTGTAAATAAATGTCTCTTTGTGGTCTGTTTAGGGCCATTCTTTTTACATTTTTGTTCATTTTGTTGGTAATTTCACTGTCTAAAGTGGCTTCCAAGCATAGTGCTAAAGTGCTGTCTAGTGCCACTAAGTGATAAGAAGGTTGTGATGTTCTTTATGGAGAAAATACTTGTGTTAGGTTACATGCTCAGGCATGAGTTATGGTGAGGTTTTCCTTGAGTTCAGTGTTAGTGGATGAACAATTATATATTACATATGTTGTTTTAAAACAGAAACACAAGTAAAACAATGGGATGTATTGATCAATTGATAAAAATGTTGACCAGAGGCTCACAGAAATCTAACCTTGTATTTCTTCCTGGAGCATGGTTTGATAGTTACTAGTTTAATATGCATGGCAACTTTATAGAATATGTTGTTGTTTGTTGTTAGGTGCCATCTGGTTGGGTCAGACTCATAGTAACCCTGCATACAGCAGAATGAAAGTCCCTCACACTGTGCCATGACCAGCACTATGTCAGTACTTCTCTGCTATTCATTGGGCTTTCAATGGCTGATTGTTTCAGGAGTGGGCTGCTCGGTCCTTCTCCCAACATATAGCACCCGGTATTCCCAGTCAGTCTCCCATCCAAGCATTAACCAGGCTGACCCTGCTTAGCTTCTGAGATCAGATGCTAAGGTGGTAAGGCCATAGGATTATAGAATGTAAATACCAGGAATAAGAATCAGCTGTTCAGTGCTTTTTTATTTGGATGTGGAATAAGTTAGGACTATATTAATAATTTTAATTGTGAAAATGTACATAAGGTTAAACAGTTAACGATAAAGTTTTGTAGATTCTTTGACAGAAAGTACATAGATGGGTCTGTCCTTCACATTTAAAGAAGAACAGAACAGATGGGTCTTCTACTCTCCATTTTTCCCATTCATGGTTCCATCTATACTACATAAAACCTTGTACAAATTTGTACACTTCAAATTCCATGTCCAACCTCATTCATATTCTTTTTCATCCCTTTAGTCCAAATATTCACCTTTTGGTGATCCCTATGGCTGAGGGATGAGTATGTTGCTGGCCTGGCCAGCTCTCAGGAGTCAGACCAGAGAAACCTCTGCAGGCGCTGGATGAGGACTCAGGCAATGGGCAGGAAATTCTGAGGCCTCAGTTACTGGCTCTAGAAGATTAGGAGAGACACAGACTTTGGATACTCAAGTCATTGTCCCATTTCATGAATTCCTTCCCATATGGGGATGATCATAGTTAGATGAAGGACATAGCAGTACTGGGCTTGGTCAAGTAACACAAGTTGGCTGTGTTTGAGATAAGTACTATGGAGGCTGGCACCATGGTGCATGCCTATAATCCCAGCGACTTGGGAGGCACAGGCAAGAAGATTGTAAGGTTTAAGGCTAGAGGCAGCCTGCATAACTTAGTGAGACCTTATCTCAAGATAAAAAGTGAAAAATGGGCTGGGAGTGCAGCTCAGTGGTACAGCACTTAAAAAAGCATGCACAAAGCCTTGGGTTCATATCTGTGGCACTGCCAGAGGGAGAGGGAGAGGGAGAGGGAGAGGGAGAGAGAGAGAGAGAGAGAGAGAGAGAGAGGAAAGCTGTATATGAAGTTGTTGTTAGGTGCTGCCCAGTTGGTGTCTGACTCATAGGAACCCTACATACAACAGGCGAAACACTATTCTCAGTGTTTTCTCTGATATTCAAAGGGTTTTCAATGGCGGATTGATTTTTGGGA